>KL260056.1:4880-27746 GCA_000699545.1 Podiceps cristatus | reverse complement strand
GGGTCCCTTCCAACCCAGACCATTCTAAGATCCTATGATCTTCAATATTCATTTTAAAGCATTTACAAAGTTTCTCTTCTAACTAATTTTATTTTAAAAGGACATGGAGTTTTTGTAGAGAATTAAGAACAGTTTTTTCTGTATTGTAAAGTCAAACTTTAGGATATTTTAAGATACAAGAAAGAACAAGTTCTACAGTGTGCCAAACTCAGAGGTCATTTGCATACCTGTAACGCCTATTAATCTACATCACAGATCTTTCATATTTACACCTGTGTACCTCAGGTGATACAATGGCCCAAGGCATTTGGTTCCCCCTTTGGTTTTGAATGCTGTGCCATTAGCATTGGGTATGACTTCAGTTACATGCAGGACTGCTGCTTAAATCGCCATGGGGAAATGCTTCCTTAATTCACTTTTTGCCATGGGAATTAACTATTCATCAAAATCCCAGGAACGCTCCTGTAGCTAAAAGTTCAGTCAAGTGGGTTGTGATGGCCAGCTGCTGGGTGAAGTGGTAAGGCCTGGTGGGAACAATACACGATCAAGCATCAGAAGCAACAGAATACAAAACAACCTCAAGTGCTGGAGGGTCAAACTTATTTTACTTAACCTATTCGCTGCTGAGTCTTTAGGAAGTCACAGACCCTCCTTGTTAGTTGTATTCAGCCCCCAGAGACCGCTAAGGCTGTCTTTGAGGCTGTGTCTTCAATGCTGTGAAGCCTCACAGTGGTGGGTAAGGCATTCTTCATCAGAGCAACAAAGAAGGGTCAGAAATAGGGAGGTGGCCGTCCATTTTGTCACAAAAGCTGTGCCTCTTATTAAAGCTTGAGCTAGGCTCAAGTCCTGGCCCAGGAAAGCCAAACACAGAATAAAATCATAACCAATTGTCGAACCCACACTTCACACAATTTAGTAGTGATGATTAAACCCAACTTCCTCTCCACTGTGAATGTGGTCTTAAACTTGCTTGCACCAAAATTGTGTGGATAATTGTTTGCTTGTTTACAATGCCCAGCATTATTTAATTAGGAAAATGTGCATGGCAGGAGGGAAATGGAAGCTGGAAAAGACAGAATCCTTGTCAACAACCCATGTGGTTCCCAAAAAAGCAGGATGAAAGTGTGTGAAAAACAGATGGGAAAACATCACATAAGTGGTGGTATGTGTGGTTGCTGACAACCCAGAAAGTGAGGATGAGCGAAGGTATTTGACTAAAAAATTTGAGGAGCCACATGCTATACCATCCTGTCTCAGAAGAGGTGCAGGAAGGCTTGGTACTGCCTTTCTGGTGCTCTTTAATCACTTTTCTAGTACTTACAGTGCACCTGAGTAAGGCATGGCTTGGAGAGGTCAAGAAACTTCCTAAGTATTTCTGCTGACAACAGGTAGTCTGGGGAAATTGTGCTCTATCACTTAAGAATCTGTGAGGAGATCTGCTAAGCAATCTCCTTTCTGTTTTCCTTAAACAGCAAACCTTGTCTTCCACGCATCTTACAGACACAGCAGAGATTCAGATTTGTACATTTTGATCATTAAAGCCCAGTTAAGATTAAGCAGGGAGACCACCAAAATAAAAAAAAAAAAAAAGTTGTCTTTTGCAAAATGCAGTTACCCCAACAGCTGTCCTCAGGTTATGCTGTGGCATTCAGACAGGAGATGAGGCAAACTGAAAGCAAGCAGCAGACAGTCTGAGATGTGGCTAATGTTTAAAGCTAAACTCAGTTCTAGAGAGAAATAGTATATGCATTTCATGCTTTATTAATAGCCTTCCAAGCTAAGTCATGTGGGGAAATAAATCTGAATTTCAGGTGGAAAGACTTCTCTCTCCATCTGTATAATTATTATTTCCCTCCTTGTTTTTCCCAAAGAACTACAATTACTACTTTAGCAGATAAAACCTGTAACTGGAGTTAAGGAAACAATAGTAAGCATCTGCCTTTGCATTAGTGATTGAATCAAGCAGGGCAGATCCGAAACAGCTTTGTAAAGCCTAACTGTATCTTGTAGCCAAATCAACTAAAAGTAACACACCCCTTACCATCTGCTCAATGAAAGTTTCCAGCATCATGCTGCAGACATCCTCTGCAACTACTGTTATGATCAAACAGTCCAAATGCTTTAAGGGATGATCAGTCCAGTGAGTGGCATCAGGGCTCCCTGGCCTCCAAAGGGCCAGAGTAAGTGCCCATTTTGCATCCAAATGATCCAGACTGAAGTGCTAATGCAGGGAATGCTAATGCATATACTTGAAATAAAGTTTTGACAATACAAAGTAGTTGCTGTTAGCAATCAAAATTATTGATAATTTTTAGAAACTGTTTTAACAACAAATTTGTTAGTATGATATCTGTGCCTTGATAAAGAAAGGTTGTGTTCACTTGAGGTCCAAGTCTAACCTGTTTCAGAGAAAGGACATAATGGATGTGTTAGCATATAAAAGGCTGCATGCAAATAGGGAGGAACTGGGCTGTGGCTTAGCTAAAGATACAGAACAGCATCCGAGTGATGAGATTAAAGTATGTGCTTTAGTCCTGTCCTTAACATAGATGCTTCCACATTATGGCCATAAAAAAATGAATCCGTTTTCCTTGCACATGTTTTAGGAAAGAAATATTAGAGGATGTTCAGGAAATTCCATTGAAATACACATCTCTACAACATGTAGAGTCTGTATCTCCAAGTTACTACTCAGCCACTGCAGTTTCACAAATTAGTCCTCAGCTGAAGGTGTTAAGCCACTCTGGTGAATCATTTCCTGACTCATTGCCAAAGGTTGGTCACCTTCTCTTTGAATTGGACCTAGGACCTACCCTTATTACCAGTTACGCTGAGTCTATCAATAATTCTAGCTTATTTAAGGACTATCCAGAGAATGAGGTTCACATGCAAGATTATAATGTAGAACTTTTTCTGAGAAGGTACACTTGTCTGTCTTCTGTATCCAGGAAAGCTGCAGTGCTAAAAAGAGGAGCAACTGGAAAATCAGCAAAGCCCAAATTTTATTCAGAGCTTCGTGAGCTGAAATCAATACCGTGTGCTCTAGGCAGAAAGTCAAAGGTTGTGAAGGAATGAGCAAGAGAGTTCAGGCAGATGAAGTGAGCAGCGGTGTTTTACCTACAGTGCATAGAAGTAGTGCAGATGCCATCGCTGCTGAAGTTTGAAACTCGGTGTGTTTCTCCGGGAGGGAAGAGAGCTGTGCTGCTCTCGGGCGAGAGGACTTCCCAAGCCTGCGCTCCAGCCCGGCCCCACCACACGTGGGTTTCGTGTCCTGCTCAGGCAATGGGCTTTGCACCCTGACGCAGGGCAGCGTTTCATGGATCGTAACTGCTGACAGGTGGGAGAAGGGCCAATGTGTCCTGTTAAGTTAATGCAGATTTTGGCTTTCTTACCTTTCCCTTCTTTTCTGTGCTTTTCCACAGCTGCTGAACATGGCAGTGATAGTTTTTCAAGGGTTGTTAACTCTGTGTGTCACTTTTTGCCCTGATTAGCTGTGAAGATACTACTGAGACACTGTTGAAGCAGTCTAGGGAAGATCTGGTGAAGCAGAACAATCCTCACTAGATTGCTGCCTTTGTGATCAGTAGTTTCTGATGTTGCGTCTTATGCTTCATTTATTTAATGGAGACATCGAAGGAAGAGGAGAGGTTTTCTTTTTTCTCTCTGCTATTTCTCTGTGAGTGGTCACAAAACCACAGGTCACTCTTTGAGTTTTCACTTCAGTATTTCTAAGGTAGTAAGATATGAGTCCTGAATTAGGTTTTTGAGTCATAGGTGTTAGGCATATATAAGTTATATAGTATATAGTGTATATTTAATATGCATATATATATAAACACACTACATACTATATAGTGTATATTTACTGTACATGTAGCATTATATATACTATGTAATATAATGTACTGTATGGTACACTACACAATAGTGTACATATATAGAGAATATATAATACTGTGTATATATATACACTATATCTATGTATAAAAGCAGACATAGTGTATATATATTGTTTTATATAAGGGTGTGTGTGTGTGTATATACACATGCTGTTTCTATTGTGTTTAGCCTCGCCTGGTTGCTGTTGGACACAATATTCTGAAACATGGAGCCATATAAAGCAGATCGCAGTGTCTCTTTATAAACTCTCTTGAGCACAAAATGGGTGAGGCAGCTCTCACAATGCTTTAAAGTCAAATAGTCCTCATACACTTACTTGTTACAAACCTCCAAATAATTTCTCCCAACTCCTAGTACCCTCAAAGTGTTTGCTTTCAGGAGCTATCTTAATAGTGTCCTTTTCACTGTCATGGGTACATATTTGCACATTATTAAAATTAGTCACCATCTTGTCTTATTACATAATTATTATTTACGCTACTGAATACAAGAGTTGCATTTGAACACACTGTGGCAACCCAAAATTTATAATAACAGTTTAGACCCCAGAATCTATATTATATGTACTTTTAGCTTTAGGTGAATGAAAAGGACCAGATTATAGCCTCTGCTTGCCAGGTACAATGTGTGTGCCACTTGACTGTTCAAAAGGCTAATGCCAGCTCAGATTGGAGAAGCAGGACTGGTCTAGCTCATAAGCTGGTGCGCATTTGCCATCAACAGGACTGTTTTTCGGCGTCAGCAGCGATCCCATCCTGTGGTGCTCCGCACCACGTGGCACAGCAGAGCAAAGGCAGGTCAAATGCTGGACTATGGAAGGCTGTATCGGGACAGCGGGACAGATGAGAAGCAGCAGGCACTCTGTCATGGGGTTCTCACCTTGCGGGACAGCTCGTCGAGAGAAAAATCGAGAGCAGAGGCATGGGACTTGGAAGAGCACCATGCAGTGACTGCTGGCATTCTGGAAATGGCCAGTGGCCTGTGAGTAGAGTTAAAAAGAAAGCTGGGCTTGGTTACAGATGATCTTAGCTCCCAGGCACCACTCCCCTTGCCTTCTCAGAAACAACAGCGACAACAAAACACATATCATGGACAAGGGAGAACTTACCATTTGTTGTGCTTGATGTGCAGGAATATGTTGACAGCTCCTTCCCACATGGCAGTGACCACTGGAGAATACAGATGGTAAAATTAGTTCAGCCAAAGTGAGAAAAAAAACAAGCCAAGTGCCTCCAAAGCTATTTTATCTGTAGAAACTGTCACAGTATAGTGTTTCCCTGAGAGATTTCTTGGAGAGAGAGAGAGAGAGAGAGATATCTTTAGAATGTTTTAA
Organism: Podiceps cristatus; assembly: GCA_000699545.1. Taxonomy (NCBI): domain Eukaryota; kingdom Metazoa; phylum Chordata; class Aves; order Podicipediformes; family Podicipedidae; genus Podiceps; species Podiceps cristatus. The sequence continues at coordinate 22,513 of KL260056.1, read as the reverse complement.
AAGAAGAATTTTATTCAAAATGGCACTTTCTTAACTTAGAAAAGCTCTGGCTCACAGGAGTCTAAATATTTTGTTATCTGTACATCCACTGGAATTACCAAATGTCTCTACAAAAATATCGGAAAAATCAAACATCCACAAGTAGACCACTTACAGATGTCTCTCAGATTGATTAGCTACCTACAGTAGTTAACTGAATTGCTTTCTTAGATCTTATCCCTCACCTCACCCTTGACTCCAGTTAGACTATGAACCTCTGTCCTTCCAGGATCCAAAATCTTGTATATTTTCCTCAGGTCAGGCATGTAATAATTTTCATTCAGGAACATATTGCCTCTCAGCACAGTAAGGAGAAGGCCTGACCCTGAGCACCACTGGAGCCCTTACCAGGGGAGGTACCAGCTCACAGCTGCCTTAATGACAAAGGATATGAAGTCCTTCCCTAAGCAAAGTACTGAAACTTTCCTTGGGCTGGCACCTTGTAGAGTGTGAGACTGCCTGTGTCGCTCAGTAATTGCATCACTTCACGTTAACAGAGGGAATTATGAAGCTGTAGAAGTTGTTTAGTGGACCTAAACTGTATAAGCTAGTGTAAGATGTTCAGTGGAGAAAGGGGATGCAGTTTTCCCCCCTAACAGTAAATGAATAGTAAACAGGGCTGGAAAGGCTGTAATAACAGAGTGAATGCAATTAAAAAAAAAATATTCAAGTGGGAGAATTTAAAAGTTTGTAAGAACTTACTGAACCTGATACAGAGTTGACCAGGGAAGTTGTATTTGATCTTGAAAATATCATCACAAGAGAAATGCCAAAATATTCAAGGAAACTTGAAGCACAATTTAAAAATTGGTTATCATGTCAGCAATGACTTCTTTGGTTGTCAAAGACTTTAAGATCAGCTGCTGACAAACTGAGATGGGATTTGGTTTTTATATGGCTGGCGTAGAAAATGGATCACACAGATAGAGACTAAAAATTCCATTGTAGATGTGCTTGAGCTTGAATCCTATGGCTTTATCTATCCTTCAAATAAACACACAAATCTGAGTGGTGAGGGAAGGAATCTTTCTATTTATTTGGGAATTTTTCCCAAATGTTACCCTTTATCGGTGTGGCCAAACTGTCATCCCAAGGAGCATCTCCAGTTTGCCAGGACCTCAGAGTTGGGTGGGAGGTGGTGGGAAATGACTGTCAGGACAGCATCCAAAACACATCCGCCAAACATTTATTTCTGTCAGCTCGTAGCCCTATGCTTATACTGTGATTACCCATGAAGCTTGCAGAGATGCCTCAAACCTGGCAAGGGCCTTCTTGAAAGACTGAAAAACACCCTAGTTCTAGGTCCTTCAGCTCTGGGACATGCAACAGCACTCATTGCTCGGCACATGCTTGAATGGGAAGCAGCTCAGGATAAATCCTGACCGCACTCAAGCTGATTGCAACGGCCTGGCTGATTTTAGGAAAGGCGGTATTTCACCTGGGAGTCTATTGCACAATGTCAGAAAGTGCAGAATCTCAGCAAGAGGAAAATAAAACTTCTTCAGCTGAGATGCTCCAAAATAGAAAGTTGTGCCAGAATTGTTCCCATATCCACCCTGAAGATGTAATATGTAGAGTCAAGTAAGCAGCAGTCTGCAAGTAAGGGACATTTACAGTTGCCATGTGATGGTGACTTGGCTGTGGTTGCTGAGAACAGTAACGATCTATTTAATGCAGTATCTGTGATGGGTTAATAATTGAACCTTGCAGCAGCAGTTGCAAGGACGTGGTGTTCAGCCCTTTATTCATATCCGGATCTTTGGCTGCTAACTGGATCTTAACCAGTGGGTTTGATTAACTGTGCCCTGGTATCTCTTCTGTTAAAAGGACGACAATTACACATTCCAGGAAAAAGAGAAAAGACAAGTCAGTGGAACAGATTGGGATAGGCCCATGGTATTTTGTTTCAACTAAAGAACAAAAAGTAACTCTTCTAAATTGGCTTCTGAAATAAAGAAAGATGCAGTTTGGTTGTTCAGGGTGCAATTATGGATATGCCTGTTTCAGAGAAGTAGAATAAGAGATTTTATAATGAATTTTCCTGTTAGTCTCTGCATGAAGGAATCCTATTTGGTGCTAAAATAATAGGTTATTTGTGTCCAGCACAGTAAAGATGATGAGTTTTTTTTCTATTCAAGAAGTTGTTTCATGCAGAAGAGAATCTTACAGACCACATATAAGAATATCTTGATCTCTGACCTTGTTTGTTGGAGGTCGTATAACTTTTCCCAGATAACTATTTGCTGCATTGATGAGAACCTATTGAGCTGTTATTTAATGCTTAGCTACTGCACTCTGCTTTTGAAAAAGAGGTGGTAAAAGGACTTTCTCTGTCTTTCTCTCATTCACATAAAATTTAGTACAACTTTTTGTCCCAAGCCTCTTCTCCTTTTCTCAACTGAAGGTCTTAGTGCTTTAGAAATTTCTAGTTTGAGCCCAAACTAAAGAAGTTGCCTCCTTCTGAATCATGGAAAAATATATTTCCCTGCAGAAAATCAGGGAAAGAAAGGTACAGGTGGAACTGAGCTGCTTAAACACTACTGTTCAGTGTCATTTAAGGTGCTTCATCTGAGACATCTCCACTGGGGTGAAAGAGAAAATTCAGCCCAAGAAAATTTGTTTTCTGGCACTGGCTTTCCAGTGCCATCCAGTTAAGAATCTGAAAGTCTTGTGAAAAGGGAACTATCGATGCTTCCTACTCATTCCCTTGGAGGCAGAAATCCTGAATGTTACCTTGTGAACTCACCTATCTGTTTCTAACTGCATTTCAGAGCAACAGCACTGGCAGAGAAAGGAAACTATGCCTCGGATTTCACAGGCAATCTACATGTGCGCTCGGTCTGATGGTTTTTGTGTGTAGGATTTGAATCTGTGTTTATGCAAGTCTTCCCAGTTAATACTGAAACAGCACAGGGATCACTAGCCAAAAAATAGCACCTGGGGTCATACTGAATGGTGAGCCCATTTCCTACATGACACCAGTTATAGATTGCTGTCTATGCTCAGCCTGCTTTCCTTGTGCAGATTTAGGGACAGAGCAATTTTTAGGGTCTGAACCCTAAATAAACTCCTGGCATTCTGGAAATTTGTCTCCAGTTCATGGAAGGACTTCAGGTTCACTGAACTCTCTTCACACGTTTGGGTTTACACTGATATGCCTTGTTGGGTTTGTTGCTCTTAAATCTTACTTTCAGACGGTGATTTATTTTCTTCTCTCCTCATAGCTTATTTAAGTTTCTTGTGAGTCTTATTATAGAACAGAACACAAAATGCATAAAAAGGGATAATGTAGGCATTAAAAAAAAAAAATCAGGAATCAGGAAGTTGCGAGGGTCAAATGAGTCAGTAGAAAGAAACTACAGCCACTCCTGCGTCTAATCATTTTGACTGTGTATTGTTCCTACAGATTTGAACTCTCTAAAACAGACAGCTCATTTGAATTTTTAGTATAGTCTTGGTTGCCAGGTAAAGTAAATAATAACATTGTATTATGTAAAAAACTCCTCCTTTTTTTTTTTTTTTCTTCTGAGGTGTTCGTTTTGTAGTTCCTAAAACCTGAATTCAGGCACTGGTATCACCCTCCTGTCTCAGTAAGAACATTGTGCAGTCCAGCCTGGTTTCCGTCACTTCATGTTCCCTTACCAAGGGATTCTCCTGTTGCTCCCACATCTTTGACTTCCCCTAAGCTAGTGAATAGTATTACAGACAGGATTTCTGGAAGTAAACATCTGGATGTGCTTCCACTGTTACTCATAAGAAAAGTGTGCTGCATTCTGGGGGTAGGTGCCTGCTCCGGACGAGGAGCCTTGGCTAACAGTAGCACTTGCTGTTGAGATGAGATCCCTAGTAGATGAGGATCCAGCTCTGATCCCAGCCAGCTGCACAGCCCTGCCTCAGAGAAATGAAAGCACTAACAGGGTGTGAGGACAGGCAGAAAGAAAATCTGTAGAGAGATAAGGATGATAAGATTACGGATAGAGGGAGTGTGGTTGGAACAGGATCATCAGGTGTGCGAGGATCCAAGAGGGAAAACACCTACATGAGAAGTGTAAAGTCTAAAGAAAGGAAGCAGAGTTTAGTGTAAGGACTGTCTGCTGTCACCAAGGCACCGGTGGATGGAGGCGGTGGCAGAGGGCAACTCGGCAGCACTGAGGGTGTGTCCTGGGCAGCTCCAGGCACTGGCAATTCTCCCCTAGTTCACTGATGCTCGCCTCATCAGCAAAGGATGTTTGAGTACCTTCTCAGGCTGGCAAGAAGACCTGAACCCTACTTCTCTTGTGTGTGTCAACTGAGAAACAGCTGTTTCATATTTTTTAGTTGCATGTGTCTTGACCTGCAGGGTCTTTTCATATGGCTAAGGGGGCCCAACCAGACTTGCTCAAAAGAACGTTGTTTAAAAGGTAAATATCAAATTGACTAAAGTGGTAGGGTTTTGATGTTTGTTTTTTGTTGTGTTGATTTTTTTTAAAAGGAATGGTTACTTATTTGCAAAATTTTGCTGGACTTGAATTTAATGCACCAAATGTCTCAACTGACTGCCGAAAACACATTGCTTGAAGAAAGCTGGTAATACACAGCTCCAGGGTAGAAATGACAGCTGACATATTGGGTCAGCAAAAATATATTAGCAGTTGTTATCTCTATGTTAATAGGCAGACTTCTATAAAGAGTCAAATGGCAATAACTGCCATTTTTACTTTAAAATTGTTCTATGGAAATAGGCTCCCCCCAATTTTTTATTTTCCCCCCTCTCTGTTTTGGTTATTTAATTCTTCAGCTTTCTGTCCTTCTTGTTAGTACTTTACCAGTTATTAACCAAGCTTTGTTTAAAACAGCTGGTGTGACTTCAGCAGTCCCTCATGATATTTTTGAAACCTGTTGGTTTACAGATATAAATAATAACTTCTATTTTCTTTTTGTGCTGCTTGATTTTTTTCCACCACTTAATTTGTAACAGTTGTCTAATGATGCATTTTTGTTACCTGTGACAAACATATTACATGCATACAGACTCAGGAGCTCAGACTGTTGCAGAAAGAAAGGTTTCATGCTTGGATTTAGGATTTAGGTAGGAAGTCATAGATTAATTCTGGTACGGTGCTTCTCAAAATTCAGCGTGACCGATTCATAATGCTGTATATCTAACCTTTTGTCTTTCATTCTTACAGGCTGGAAAAAAAAAAAAAAAAAAAAAGAAAAGAAAACAAGAGATATTGGTCTTGGGTTTAGATTCTGGTAGTTAAAGAGCAATTCAGTGAGACAGCTTTTAATTTGGACCCATAGTCCCTTCATGTAAATGTTCTGCTCCAGATCTTTCAATCTAACTTGAATGGCCTGGCCATTCTGAGAAGCTGTTTCCCACCACTGTATAAAAACAAAATGTCAATTTACATGATATATCACTAAATGCAGTTCCAATGATGGCTGTGCCTCAGATCATATTGCGTTCAGTGGCATACTTACACTCTCAAAACACCTCTGTAACTAATAGGTGGCAGATGGGAGTGCTTCTCAGAAAATTTCCCCCTCCAAGGTCCTTGTATATATATATAGCTTTTCTTTCCCAGGGAACAGGGAGGTATATAGTGTTAAAGGACTGCTGAAATTCTCAAAAGTGATTTCTACTAGGTAACTATTTCAGTGACATTGCTTTTCATCAAGACTTGTGGCATTGTCCTACAGTGTGCTTTATGCAATGTTTGTTCATACTATTGTGGTAGGCTAATTGCTGTGCTGATTGTTCATTTTATTGTAGGTTGCATACTTTTCTCAAGCAATCCATGGTTTGCCTCTTGTATTTGTATTATTGGGTTCTCTACATAGTCTGTTTCAAAATTCTATTACATGGACTCCCTCTTTCCTTTCCTGTCAACAGCACGGATCATTTGTAGAATCAATAGCAAATTCTGCCCAACCTTCAATTCAATGTCAAACTTCAGCTCAGCTCCACTAGACATTTTTTCATCAATGAAAAGCATGTAAAATATTGATTTGTGCCTGTTTCATTTGCATAAATAGATACAAATGTCTATATATGTCTATATACATGTATGTATTTGCCTATTATTCATGTTGTGTTTGATTCATAAAGAAAAAATAACACCTGAGAGACATAACATGGATCTTATTCTTTTATTTAGGTGGGGGTGGTTGTGTTTTTTTTTTTTTTTTTTTTTTTTTTTTTTTTTTTTTTTTTTTTTTTTTTTTTCCCCCCCAGGGAAAAAGGGTTCTTGTTTGCTTTTAAATTTTCTGGTAACTTTTATCTATGAAGAAATTGCATGGTTTTTTCTTTTGGTTCAGTCAAATATCATAGAACACAAAAAAGATTTTCCTCTTCTAGTGAACCTGGCCAACAAAGTTGGCTGAGATCTGCCAGTTTGAAGGCATGCAGAACTTGATGGAAGTACTTTTTCCATGCTTTACTGTCATATGGTTTGTTCACCTGTGTAGCATGGTGATACCTACATGTACGTGCAATACAAGGACATTACTCTTGTTCTTCTAGGAACTGAATTTATTTCCTACAGGTACTGCACTTGGTGGATTTTGAAAGGAAGACTTATTAAGTAAGTGCTGAAGCCAACAAAGAAGAAAAGTCATCTTTCACACAAAACAAGCACTTTTTAAAGAATCGAGAATGATACTGGTGGCTGTTGTACTTTAGCTTAAGGCCACCACCAAATATAATAAATTATATCCAATGAATTAGTTATGGAAGGTTATGTACACCTGTTTGCATCAGTGCTATGAAACAGTCATTTCAATATAGCTTCTGTATAACTGAACATATTATAGCCTTCTCAAAGTTATTTTAGGGTCTTCCTTATGTCTAGGCATATTGATAATGCTCCATTATCTTGATTTAGAATTAACTGAGGCAACCATATTATGTTATGTTATCACTTCCTTTAAAACAATCCAATGATCCCCATCAAGAGCTTCAGTTAAACTTTCAGAAAATTCAAGGGACATTGATTTGTTATTCTACATCAATTACCTTTCAAGCTGAGGTCACAGACAGAACACCATTGATTTGTTTATATAAAATGAAGTTGCAATGCACGATGAATTTCTGTTCACTTGAATTTTTAATTTATGTGGAATATTTTTAGCTGAACCTTACTAGTTGAGCTGTCAGTTTTTTAGAAATTTGCTAAAATATAAAAATGTCTGTGGCCAAGTCTGAATTGAAATACAATACTTATGATAAAAAAGCTGGTGGAGTATGTTACAGCACAGGCATAAACAAATAAATCTTCCTAAATATAAATCACTGTAATTGTATTGACTAAGCAATCTGTCCCAGCATGTCCCAGAAATACTACTTTTTTTTTTTTTTTTTTTAAATGTATCTATGCTCCTACAAGGAATGTTAAAAATGTGGAGCTATAAATATACTAATAAATTAGAAACAGCAATGATTTATTGTAAATCCATAGTAGAAAGCTGTTACTGCAGATTACAGCCAGGATGGATTTGAGCTCTACCACTTTCACCCTTTCTATTTGCTGGACATTTCTCTTATACTCCCTGTAGCTTAGCAGGTCCAGTAAGATATCTGCATATTGAATTAAGACTTCCCCCTCAGCTCCATCCACCTCATGAAACAAAAAGATGATACCACAATGAAAATGTTTGGGTGGACAAAGTCTGGAGTTTGTGAGTTAACACATTGCCCCACATTACCCTGACCTGTGTTCTGGGCTGTGCTGCTGAGAAGATACCACACAAGAGTCTGGATTCAGGGTAATGTTTTTGCTTATTAGATCAAATATGGCAGTGACTCAGTCCAGAGTATGCAGTATTTCTGCAAAGCTTTGCACTGTGGCAGAAAGGTATGGCAATCATGGCCAGAGGTGCTTGGAATACCTCTTAACACACTGCATTTTGCATCATGGTTTTTAGTGTCTGTGCCACAGGGTCTCCCACAGCATTAGGGAGACAGACTCAGAGCTCAAGGTACAAGAGGAATTTAGTTCAAACCACTTTCTCTGCTGGCTTTGGCTGCATCTGGTTGATGTGTGTCATTAGGGCCTGGCCATTGAGTGATTTGAAACCCAGATGATGAGAGCTTATTTGTTATCCTTCTTCCTCTTTCATACAGATGATTTGAGTAAACATGACACCAGAATTCAGGCGTTAGAAGAGAAGAGATCTCAGGAATGAAAGTGAGTTCAGTTTCTTCCCAATGCTGATGCAGAACTTACTGCTTCTTTGCCCTTCCCTTCTGGTCAGCTTGCTGCTTGTCTTGTGCTTGAAGGATGTATTTATATTCCCCTCACAAAGCATGACTTGAGAGATGTCTTTTCTGACCTTTCTTGTTGCTTGGGGAAATGTCCAAAAATGACACACGGCAGCGTAGTCTTCCTAGTCCTGCAGCTGGCCTGGAAAAACAGTAGCAGAAAAGAGTGTGTATGCTTAACTTTGAATTCTACTGAGAGCAACCAGGTGATGTTAATTCTGGCAAGTTACAAAAGTTTGCCTTTCCTACTGTGAGAATCATTCCTCATGGAAACTAGGGAAAACTTGAACCTTCTTGCCTTGAGTTGGAATTGTATTTAGCCATAACTACTTTAAACCATTTTTCTCCTCAGTTTCTATGTCACAACCTCAACTCATGGTTACTGAATACAATTGCATAGGAATTACCAGGCTGCACCATGGTAGAAATCATGGCATGGCTGATCATGTCATGTAGTAGTCCAAACAAGTAATATTCTCCAGTATTCGATGTAGTGATAAGATGATATTGTTTTCAGTGACGATGCTCTGCAGTTTATCACTACTCCCTGGTGACAGTGAACCGATGCTGGCTCAAGAACTCCTGCAGGCATCTCCAAGGTTTAGGAGATGTTGGCAGATACTAAATTTTGGTAAGAAACAGGAGGAATAAGATAAGAAGTAACAGACACCTTCTGTTCAGCTTAAATCTGATGATGTTACCCCTCCATAACTTTGAAAATTTCTGACAGAATGCTACTTAACTGTGTTCATATTATATGTTCATGCTTAATAACTTAGGTGGGGTAAAGTGCATTTAAAAGTAGAAAGAAAAGAATCTTAACAACTTCATTCTGTGGGGACAAAAAAGTTCTGGGTTCTCACTGTTCCCACAAATGGAGCTAAGCTGTGGCATACAGTTAACCAGTGGTGATTATGGTGCTCATTTTTCATTAGGGCTTGTAAAACCTGTACCTACACACAGGCACAGCTGACCAGCGATGACTGGCTTCTGTGTCCTGACTCAGTATGGATTCAGCATGTGTTTGGTTTGAGAAGGTTGCCAAATATTTGCAAGATGGTGAAGGTGGGTTATGAAATAATCGGTATTTCACTACCTGCTATTCAACACTACCTAATATGGAGTGGTATTTTTTGGTTTTATGTTTTGTTTCTTATTTTCCTGCCAGCTGTCTAACTATTGCTTCCTTAGTGTGTTTATCTGGGCAAATTCAGACTGGAGTTTCCATGGTATTGTCATGTAAGGACCTAATCCAGTACCTCTTGTATGTGTGAGTAATGCTCATCTGTATTAATGGTCCTGCTGGCACAACTGATATTACTCATGTGAACAAATCTTGAAAAATCAGACCCAGACTTATTCGGGTAAAACTGAAGATGTAGGTAAAATCCCACTTGGAGACCAGATTTGCCTCCTAATGCAAACAATGAGGTGGTAGGAGGAGGGAGAAATGGTGTGAGTGCTCTGTCACTATCTGGCAGTTCTCAAAACTGGTTATGACCATCTTTCCTCTGTCACTCTGAAGATAAATATTCTTGGGCCTTAGACCTTTTTACTGGAAGAGGCTCAATTAATGTCACTAGGTGCAAGTGACAGCTCTGTGATAAGAGCAGTAATGTCATACTGGCTCATCTCCAGACGAGCTCTCCCTTTGGCTGTGCCAAAAGACTTTCTAGTCTGGGGCCTGGCAGTACTTGAACTTTCTTTTATCTGCCCAGTCAGCATAGAATCTTAGAATCATAGACTAATCTGGGTTGGAAGGGACCTCTAAAGGCCATCTAGTCCACCCCCCCTACCATGAGCAGGAACATCTGCAACTAGATCAGGTTGCCCAGAGCCACATCTAACCTGGCCTTGAATGTATTCAGGGATGTGTCTTCTACCACTTCTCTGGGCAACCTATTCCAGTGCTTCACCACCCACATTATGAAAGAATTTATTCCTTTTATCTAGTCTGTATCTTCCCTCTTTCAGTTTAAAACTGTTCCCCCTTGTCCTGTCACTACAGGGCCTGCTAAAAAGCATCCATCCACCCACCCAGTCTAGATGTATTTATCAGAAGTAGATGAATATTTTCTCCTTTGTTAAAATGGAGAGGATTGGAGGCCTAGCTTGTCCAGATTGCTACTTCTTATTTGGAAGATTTGCTCTATTTGCTAGTATGTGGGATCAATAGTGGTAAGGGGCATGCAGGAAAGCAGCCCGTGATGAGGAACCTGCTTGACTCACTCTTGGCAGTGGAGACAGCTTGTGTGTGAACACATCACCCAGCCAGTGGGTTGCAGGGAGACACTCCCCAGAGTCTCCCAGAAGAGCAGGAGGACAGCTTCCACACTTATCAGGAGGATGCCAGCCTCTCTTCAGGCATCTGGCTTTCCCTAGACCAGCCTCCTGAGACAATGACACAGCCCCTTGAGCATCTGTTTTAAAGCACAAAAGCCTTTGTGTAGGAGCTTACAAAAGAAGGCAGAAATCTTTAAGCCAAGAGCTGAGATCACCATGTGTATTCAAAATAACAACAGAAAATGTCCATCTCTTGGGGCAATGGTGACTTAAAAATACTCTTGAGCAGTGTAGTGTGGCAATCAGATGGAATCAGCTTTTGGCTGCAAATGTGCAGCAGACTCTGTCTTAACGCTTGGGTGCCGTTCTATTAATATTGATTTTAGGCAGCCCCTAATTGATAACACACACAGGAATAAAGTAGTCAGGCTGTGAATGCCCACCACACTTTGAGAGAGTATCTGCCAGAACTTTTACTCTGTTCCATACTTGATTGTCAGTGAAAACAAAATTTGTTAACCTCTTCTATTCTTGGAGTTTTATGAAATTATGACCTGTTTGATTTGGATAGTCCCTGCTTACATAGAATCATAGAATCATTTAGGTTAGAAAAGACCTTTAAGATCATTGAGTCCAACTGTAAACCTAACACTGCCAAGTCCATCACTAAACCATGTCTCTAAATGCCACATCTACGTGTCTTTTAAATATCTCCAGGGATGGTGATTCAACCTCTTCCCCGAATGCTTCTGTATTCTACTTTAATTTAAACTACCATTGGCATTCTGGGAAGCTGGGAGAATGACAGAAACCTTTGGTGCATGAGTGCATAAGAACACTTAGAAAAATCAAAAGTCATGACATCAAATACCACAGTCACGGTATAAGGCAAAATAAGGGCAGTAGCTAGAGAAACAAATACACTTTTCCTTCAATTGAAGTGGTCATATGGGCTCCCATTGCTCAGAAGTTCTTGCTTAGAAAGAGACATCAATAGGCAAAACCATTATTTATTGGTATAGAAATATTTCTTTAAGGAGTAAAAATATCTGTTTCTTACTACCTATAAGTAGATATATTGAACAAATGACAGACTTATGCTTAAGACATTTGGCTGATCCTCAGTAACACCTGATCCAAGTTCAAGACTTCCTGTGGATACATGGCTGTTGAATTGCACACCACCTTTAGTTTTCCTGTTAAACTGAGAGATGAGGACCACTCCTACACTTCAGCAGTGTGAAGAGAGTGCTATCAATATTTATGGATATCAAGCAAAAATGTTCATCTGCGTACCTCCTGTTTTCCTCTGCTCCTGAGTTCTGCTTTGCATGACATGATGGCCTTGGCCTTCCAAAAGCAGTTAGGTCCTTTTATAGTAAGGACATACCAAATCCCTGAGAATATTGAGAATAGCCTCACAAAAAAGCCTTCATGGATCAGATTCTGTGATCTCAGACATTCTCTGAAATAAACCTGTAAGTGGCTTGCCACTGTGGAAGTGAGCATAATCACGGTCTTTCTCAGACTTCTTCCAAAATGGGTTGAAGACAGTGTTACGCTGCACTTTCCTAAATCAGCACACGTCCTAAGACCTTTAGTTGTCAAGTGTGTGGTTTTGGCTGGGATAGAGTTAATTTTCTTCATAGTAACTGGTATGAGGCCATGTTGTGGATTCGTGATGTTGTTAATGCAGAGATGTTTTCATTACTGCTGAGCAGCGCTTACACCGAGTCCAGGCCTTTGCTGCCTCTCAGCCCACCCCACCAGCGAGGAGGCTGGGGGGCACAAGGGGGTGAGAGGGGACACAGCCGGGACAGCTGACCCCAGCTGACCAGAGGGGTGTTCCATGCCATATGGTGTCATGCTCAGCATACAGAGCTGGGGGAAGAAGAAGGGAGAGACATTTGGAGTGATGGTGTTTGTCTAACCAAATAATCGTAACACATGATGGATCCCTGCTTTCCTGGAGATGGCTGAACACGCGCCGGCCCATGGGAAGTGGGGAACGAATCCCCTGTTTTGCTTTGCTAGTGCACACAGGTTTTGCTTTCTCTATTAAACTGTCTTTATGCCAACCTAGTAGTTTTCTCAATTTTGCCCTTCTGATTCTCTCCCTCATCCCACTGGGGAGTAAGCGAGTGACTGTGTGGTGCTTAGTTGCCGGCTGGGGTTAAACCATGACAACAAGGTGCAACTCTGTATATCATCATTAGATAGAAAAGGGCTCTGCTTGAGTAGCTTCATTTCCTCTCTGTATGATTCATGTATACAGGTTTCAAAAACTCATTGAGTGTATTTTAGGAGGGAGAAATCTGTCATTTTCACTCTTGCTTTAAGGAATGCAGGATATCACAGGTAAACATTGTAAACAGGATTTTATATCCATGTAGAGTGCAGCAGTACAGACTCTCCCACTCCCAGTGCTCTGCACAGGATACAGAAAAGGAGCACCTACTGGTTTTTTTTGGTGTTTGCCAGGAGATGTTAGTGCCAGCAAGTGACTTCAGTGGAAAAATGCACTGGAAGATGTACACAATATATCTGTAACACAATTTGCCAGATCCGTTTGATTCAAGATGACATCTGCTAGCATAAACATGAGAAAATCAATGTGAGGAAAGAAAAGGGCAAAAAAGCCCACAGATTTTTATACTAAAAGCAGATGTTGGGAAGAATCTGCAAATCCAAGGGGATAATTTTTCTCAAGCAGAAAATAATTCATTGGAAGGCAGCATTGCCTGTGATATGTTCACACAACTTTGGACATGGAAATTTTTTTTATTCCTTTAGATTATACAGACCAAGTAAGGACAATGAAAGACTCAGTTTGCATCATCTTTTTAATTTAGCGCATGTGGTGAAGGGGCATGTTTATGTGTGAATTATACACATGGAACCTGCAAGGCTACCTATGTGTTAGGGCAGATGAAAGTTTTGAGTGGAAAACTCATCAATTTTTTCAATACAGCTATTTGAGAAAATGGTCACAATAGTTTAAGAATTCTTAAAAATGAGACTGGACTGACCTTTTACTCCTTTGAGCTATTTCACTCCACTGTACCTCTCACTCCACTGTATCTTTCTCTCTTGCCTTTCTTATTCACATCAAGTATGAGTTCATGAAAGTACTTGGATCTTGGTGATCCAAGGCTATTTAAGTATTATTATATTAAAAAAAAAATCTGGTAAATATTAACCTGAAAATATTCTTAAGGTGATATGTATACCTGTCTATGTCTATATATCTGTGGATAGATAGACCATGTGCATCAACCTGAACTTCAGTAAAGACTTTGATACTGTTCCCCAGAGCATTCTCGTGAAACAAATGGTTGCCTGTGGCTTGAACAGGTGTACACTCTCCTGGATCAAACACTGGCTGGATGGCCAGGCACAGAGAGTGGTAGTGAATGGAGTTAAATCCAGTTGGCAGCTGGCCACAAGTGGAGTTCCCCAGGGCTCAGTGTTGGGGCCACTCCTCTTTAGTGTCTTTATCGATGACCTGGATGAGGGGATGGAATGCACCCTCAGTAAGTTTGCAGAAGACACCAAGTTAGGTGGGAGTGTTGGTCTGCTTGAGGGTAGGAAGACTTTTCAGGCTCTGGACAGGCTGGATCGAGGGGCTGAGGCCAATTTTATGAGCTTCAACAAGGCCAAGTGCCAGATCCTGTACTTGCGTCACTACAACCCCAGGCAACGTTACAGGCTTGGGGTGGAGTGACTGGAAAGCTGCCAGGCAGAAAAGGACCTGGGGGTGTTGGTCAACAGCTGCCTGAACGCAAGCCAGCAGTGTGCCCAGGTGGCCAAGAAGGTCAGCAGCATTCTGGCTTGTAACAGGAACAGTGAGGCCAGCAGGAGGAGGGAAGTGATTGACCCTCTGTACTCAGCACTGGTGAGGCCGCACCTCGAGTGCTGTGATCAGTTTTGGGCACCGCAGTATAGGGAAGGCATTGAGATGTTGGAGAGGGTCCAAAGAAGGGCAGTGAAGCTGGTGAAGGGTCTGGAGAACAAGTCTTATGAGGAGCAGCTGAGGGAGCTGGGGTTGTTCAATCTGGAGAAAAGGAGGCTGAGGGGAGACCTTATCATTCTCTACAGCTACCTGAAAGGAGGTTGTGGAGAGGTGGCTGTGGGTCACTTCTCCCAAGTAACAGGCAAGAGGACAAGAGGAAATGGCCTCAAGTTATGTCAGGAAAAGTTTAGATTGGATATTAGGAGACATTTCTTTACTGAAAGTGTTGTCAGGTACTGAAATGGGCTGCCCAGGGAGGTGGTTGAGTCCCCATCCCTGGAGGTATTTAAAAGACGGGTAGATGAGGTGCTTAGGGACATGGTTTACTAGTGGTTGGGCACAGTTGGACTCAATGATCTTAAAGGTCTTTTCCTACCTAAATGCTTCAGTGATTCTATGATCAATAGACAGATAGATCAAAAGATAGACCACAATGCATTCTAGTAGGTCATTTAAATACAACTTAAAATGCTTGTGAGCCAGGGCTGCATCCAAAAGTAATTCCATGGAAATGAATGCAGAAAAATCTAGATTTCTGATGAGATGACTCAAATACAAGAGATTTTGCAGAAGATTATATTAGAACAGCAGCTGCTTGTAAATTTATTTGATCTTAATGAACCCTTTGACTAATTCCGACTTGATAATTTCATACAAAACCTTGAAAAAAACAGTGAATCTTGTCAAAAGGTGCTGCAAGAAGATTTAATAGATCTCGTTAGCATAAATATGGGTTGGTGAAGAAAGGAAGCATTTTTCAGAATAGATCGTTCTCAGGAAAAAATACTGTTGAGATGTGGAAAAGAAAAGGATATATAGATTGGACTGGAAAATAATAGTATCTAAGAATAGTGGCACCTGGGCTTGCAGAATGAATGTGATCAAAATAAAAGTTTGGTTTAAATTTCTCACATGAATGAGTTCGTTTTGGTTTTCCTTTTCATTTCACCTTTGTCCTTGAAATCTCCTTTAGACTTTTCAGATTTACTACAGGAAACTGACATACACTCCACAAAATCACCTGACATTATCCAAACTGAAAATTTCACTTGTAAACATTCACAAAAATACTTCCATGGGAAGTATATTGCTTAATACTGTGCTTTTATGTCAGGCTTTTCTAATTGTGCAGCAGATGATTTGTCACTGGAAATAAGGATTCAAGGGAACAGAACCGAAATGAGCAATGGAGAGCAAAATATGGAAGAAATGTTTAAGCAATATGAACGAAAGGAAAACCAGGTAATTTTTAAAAAATGTCTTTCAATGAAGTTAGAGTTGCTCCATCAAAAACAGATTTGCTAGTTAAGGGGAATCAGGTCAGTTTGCTGATAAAGTCCATTTAATCTCTGTCATTGTCTGTGAAAGAAATGCAACACAGTTGTATATGCTAGGGTCTGTCAGGATTTTAATCAACTCTGTCTCCTTTTCTCTCATACAAAGAAAAATTACACTGCATCTGACATATAAAGGGAAAGTAAGTTTTGACCTTTGAGCATTTGTATACTTTTGCTTAGAATAGATGGGTTTCTTAGTCTTGAAAAACTATTTAGAGCCCTAGTTCTGACATTCCTTTTCAACTGAGCACTGAATCAAATACTTTAAAACAACGTCTCTTCAATTTCTAGGACTTTAGGAAGGCTACTTTTAAGTCTCTGTTGAATAGGACTGTCTTTTAACTAGATCGCCGTTGGGGATAGTTTGGGTAGTTTTGTTTCCATCATAAATATACTGAACATGCTTGGGGCTCCAAGGGATAAAAGCTCTCTGACATCTTTTGATCATGGAGGACAGCAAGTGATGTTCTAGGGAAGACACACACATGCGTCAAGTGAGGATGCAAATAGATGAAGTGGTTGAAATGCACTACACCTGCCCACACGTGAAAGAAAGGGAAGGCAACTAAGTTGTACAAAGGCCCTGTGAAATGGCACCTGCTGGCTTTTTTGTTAGCCCTCCACCAGCTGCACTCACCCACGAGGTGAGGGTGGATGTTTTTTCTCCATGCTACACATTCTGCCACCAGATCTATGGCACGCCCCACCCCGAGGTTCAGGGGTTTTAGTCTTTTTCTCTGAAGCTGGTGAAGATGCTGTTGAGTGCTCCACCCCACTCATTTCAGCACAAGTTTTCTCCCTTCCTCTTTTTTTGGTTTGGTTTCTTGGTTTGTTTTCTTTGTTGATTTACATATATTTTTCTGTTTAAATCAAGTTTTCTGTAAATTAATGTCAGGTGTAACTGAAACCTTGTTATTCTTAATAATTTCATGATGTCTCTACCAGAGTAAGGCAAGCATGTCAGGACAAATCTTCTAAAACTGCAGAAGCAAGAATAACTAAAAGAAAAAAAAAATCTCAGAATGAAATAGTTTGCTTGCATTAAAATAACAAAATTTAATTTTGGTGTGACTTTACTGAGCAAAATGATAACAGATCACATGACTAGTTTTTAAAAAAAACTCAGTGACAGGTTCTCGATGATTAATTAAATACAATAAATTAATCTCTGCAGATTCTCTGATGATTAATTGGGTAGCAAGGCATAAAAGGAAAATTTGGCTTAAACATTGTCTTCACCATAGGGTGGATTTATTTCAAACTAGGCAAAATGACAACACTGATAATTAAACTGTTAAAAAAGATTTAAAAAAAATAAAAAATAAAAACAGGGAAATTTGATTTCATAGTGATGTTTACACTAGATGAACCACTTTGACTGCAAGGCAAACTGCTGCAGGGCTCCATCTCAGCTTCCTTTTCCTCATTACTGCATGCCAAAATCGAAAGTAATTCTTGATTGTGCACAGATTTCATCGCTCTGGCTACCTGCAGCTGTTGATTGTGACTGTAAAGTACCGAGTCTGCTAGCTGCAGTAATTTGTTTGTTGTGAGACCACTGTGAGCAGTGGCTGCTCAGGCTCCCATCTCCCTCAGAGCGCCCCAATGATAAGACAGCTGCCAAATAACCTCCTGTGTACTTTGGACAGAAATCTCAGTCTGAAAGTGTTTCTCAGTGGCTCACTTCTGTTTGTCTTGTCACTACAGCAACAGGGAATTG
>KL260055.1:0-24447 GCA_000699545.1 Podiceps cristatus | reverse complement strand
CTGTCGACCAACACCCCCAGGTCCTTTTCTGCCTGGCAGCTTCCCAGCCACCCCTCCCCAAGCCTGTAGCATTGCCGGGGGTGGTTGTGGCCCAAGTGCAGAACCCAGCACTTGGCCTTGTTGAACCTCATACAATTGGCTTCAGCCAATTGGATCCAGCCTGTCCAGGTTCCTCTGTAGATCCCTTCCTACCCTCAAGCAGATGAACTGAGTCTTATCAGAAGATATTCTTCCATTTCTCTGCTACCCAATTCCACACCAATATCCATCTCTATTTTAATGACCCCTGTGGTATGTGTCTCCTTTACTCTTTTCATCAGAAGGTTACAAGATTGCCATCTTCACCAGGAGCCAGGTTTTAGAAAAGTAGTGTGGTAAGAAGGAAGACTCCATCGTTCACCATTTTCTCCTTGTTTCTCTTTCTGTTCCTTCTCTGTGGAAGACATGCCACTTCAGGTGTCAAAATGACAGAAGTCACTGCAATGAGAAGATACTGCGAACATGCAAATGAAAGCAGTCAACAAGTTCTTTAATGCACAAAAAAATGTCACAGAGAACTCACCAGTGCAGTAAATTCATTAATGAAGAATACTAACAAATTCACTAATGAAGAATAAAAAAGTTACACCCATACACATGATGATGTTTACTCCATTATTATTAATTTTCTCAAATTAACACTCCGGTGTACTTTTAAATCACAGTAATAACACTGTGATAGTAAGGGGAATCCATTTAAACAAAAAATATCCAAATCTGTCTTTATGAAGGATGAGTTTTATTTGGGGTAGGGGTTTATACATTTCCATATAAAGATCTAGTAGATAAAAATAAGAAGATTCACCTCTCTCAGTTGCAAGTCTAAAAACCACCTAAAGTAGACTCAAAAAGGCTGGATTTTATTTTTTAATGTATAATTGGAAAAGGTAATTCTAGCTGACATGCAAATATGCAGCAACATACACAGCAGTATTTATGAATTACGATGTCTCTAGAACTTTTAATCTGGAAAAAATTTACAGTGAAAGTTGTAATGCAGTCCAAAGTTTGTAAAGGATGCACTAAGTCTTTCAAAAGACACAATGCAATCCTCCACAGCTTAACGATGGATAAGTGAGTCTCTCATCTAGAAATAAGTTATGAATTTACAATCAATCACACAGAATTTCTATTTTCTGTAACATTTACCTCTCTAACGAGAAATACTGCATTTCTCATATTACAGTGGAATCTCAGAATCGACACTGATGTTTTTAAAATGGTTTGGCTTATCATCCATAAACCAACCACTACCACTAACAACAATCATGTTTGATCTAAAATGAATCCCAAATCAACTAATTTAATTCTAGACGTAAAGATTGAGGTTTCATAACATAACTTTCTTCAGGCAACCAATAAGCAGGTTAATGATTTTGATACATAGAGAGCAATTTCATAAGTAGCATAAGATCAGAAACATAAAGAGCCTTTTCATTATTTTGTTCTCTTACTATGGTTTAAGGAAGAATGTCCTGTGACATAGTGAGAGAAAATCTCTGGAAAATGGCCCCTGTCATCCTAAAATAAGTAGCTGTACTAGTGAGGTGAAGTTGAAGGTGCCCAGACCATATGCAGACCATAAAGACACCCTACACATACAGGGTGTACACAGCTAAAAGGAAGGCAATGTAAATTTCAGACACCTATGTACAATGAAGAGCGAAAAAAAAAAAAAAAAACCAAACATGAAATATAGCTACCAAATGACAGTCAGCTCACTGAATTCATGCTGGTCACTCTTCTGCTGGAAAAGAAACTTCTACAGTCAGAGAGAGACAGGAACTCAAGATCACAATTGCATCATGAAATTGATACACAATCAATTAAGCAGTAGCTCGTAGTTGTTCAGACACTACATAACAAAAGATACTAGCAAACGTATTAAAAATACAAAAACATGCAATGCTGAACAGCAGCAGAACAATGATAAAGTTGAAGTTTTATAGTCCTTTACAGAAATTTTCCCAGGAAATTAATTCCGAGGCTTAGCCTTTGTAACTCTAGTATGTGAACTGTGCATTTGTAATTAGGAGATGGCAATAACAAACAGAGGCTTCAAAGTTCCAGCAATTCTCAAAGAATGATTTGCAAAACATTCTGTACACAGTTTCCTAAATAAGTATTTTTCCAACTAGGCAATAAAACGAGTAAGAATTTCACTGAAATGAGAAAGGAGTACATCTGAAGTTTTCATCACCATAGGAAAATTAATTAATAGTCTAAATACAGCGTATGTTCAATTATGATACAAACTAAGACCTATAGGCCTTCAAAGTTAAGTATTAAAGGATGAAGCCAGCTCATGAAAGAGCTGAAATTGAATTTAAGATCATACCATAAACACACTTCTCCTTATGCTTACAACTGCATGAAAGAACATTTTAAAATCTATTAAATATTGCAAGTTCAAAAGAAATAGAACCTAGTTCATAAGCAAGCGTTTGATACCTGACAGTCACTGAACAAGCAGCAATGCTCCAAACCCAAATAACAGCAGTTTGAGCGTCATCCAGGACCTACCTGTATGTTTTGAAGTTGTGTGAGGACAAAAGCATTTTCTTCAATAGCAGAAGAGGATCTGAACTCTAGACAAACTGAGCAAACATATGCAGTTAAACCTGGTGGAATAATGAAGTGGATGAACTACAGCCACATGGAGACCAATAAGAAAAATAAAGCACTTAGTATGTCGAGCCACTAAGAATGCTAATCACTCCCCGGTGTATGGTAGATTGAAGTGAACTGTTTACCCAAAATTATCCAGCATCTGTTATGTGTCAATGACAATTTTTATTAACTTTCTTAAGAACAGCATCATCACATGCACCAGACTATCTGAAGCAACACAGAATGATTTTAGCCTTCCTTCTACACATGGCAATATTTTCAAAGTTATGACATATTTAAAAAAGCAGTCTTCATGGACCTACTGGATACAAGATTTGAACCACATAGCTTAAAACTTGATTAAAAATACACTTCTCTATATTAAATAGAAACAGTAGACAGGTGAAAATGTATTGTCTTCATCTGCAAAATAACATGATAATTTTAAGCTCTTCGTTGTTAGTTTTTGAGGAAGTATCAACTTATTCTTTCATAGGCAATATCTAAGCAACTGCTTCTACAAGAAAGTCCCTCTATATTAGGACCGTATTTATGTAAACATTGTCACTAGGAAATGAGGGGGAACTTAAGGGGTTGTGGAGAAGGGAGGGAGGAGGAACCTCTTGTAACTCTGCCCTTCACTGAGTGTTTTCCACTCAGTGTGGGGTCCCGAATTTTCAAGGTTTCTAGGAAAAGGTGGTCTAAATAAAATAACAGTAAATAACAATACCTAGGATATCAAATGGTCGTCTACCCTATTCCCCATGGCACACTTCCCTTAACAATGATGAAAAGTTGAGAGAAAGTAAATTTGTGTCACCTTAGGAAGTGCATATCCTCAATTTTTGATATCCAACCAAATATACAGACCAGCAACTGAGGAGATGGTGAAGTCAGCCTCTAGCCATCTGCTCCCTGTACCTGTTTAGTCACAGAAAAATGCAGAGAGGAAGAGGTCAAAGGCCACTATTCGATAACCTTGTGGCAGAATGAGAGGCAAAGGAAAAATTTTGTTTCTTTCACATAATCCAGTTGGGCCACGACAAATCATATCTCAAAGAGAATTAAGTGCGTGCAGAACACTATGTCTGATTTGAATCAAGAAGCAACTGTTCCTAACTACCTGTAATAAATGGAGGGGGCGGTAAAAGAATAATAACAATATTATGTCAGAATCCAGTAAATTCACAGTTCAAAGGGCTGAGATGCAAAAAAAATACAAAGAAAATTTAGAAAAATATCTATATTGAAATTTAGAAATTTATAAATACCATTCCAATATTATCTAAAGAAATATTTAATGCCTTTTTGTGGATCTTTTCCTAAAATCAACATAAAAATCAGTCTTGATTTATTCTATTAAAACAGATGAGACTGAAAAAAAAAAATCTATTTTTCTAATTTTCTACTTTATTCTTAACATTCAGTAATTCAAAAGATACCCTTTCATATACACATACATATGGGAGGTTTATATTCAGCCAACACATTCAAACTGAAGCAGTCCTTTTTCTGTCCTCAAATACTGTGGCAGTAAGCAGCTGCAAAAACTAACAATTTCCTTACACAGAAGTATTTATACATTTTTTCTATATTATGCCTTACTGTTTAAACATACTGATTTTCATACATTCTTTTATGCTTAACTGTGTTAGCCTTGTAGCCAAAGAAGCTAGTAAGACAGAAGATCCTTATGATTGAACAGAAAAATGAAACCAGCAAACTCCTTTTGGAAAAAGCTTCCAATTAGAATCAAGGCTATAGTAAAAAGAAATAAAGAACTTGATCAGAAACAAACAGAACTGCGGGAGACACTGAGACTATGTAAGAATACGAGTTTGTTGCACTACCTTTCCCAGTCATCAAAGCAGCAGAAAGTAACAAATGTGATTAGAATGAAAAAGTGGCATATTTACCATCAGTGAAAGAAAAATAATGAGAGAGGCTCCCCTGTAAGCCAGAAGATAAATTCCGTCCTTCATTTTTGATCACAAGCATGTGACGTTTTGCTTCAGGTAACTTGTCTGATAAGGGTTAATTAACTTTCTGTGTTTACATTAATGTGTTTCTAGCCAGATTTAGTAGTGCTTACACAGCACCACCACCTGAATCTGCTTGCTCAGAGACATGAAGAAATCGTGACTAATCAAACCCCTGATGCGCACCAGACATTGTACCTACTGGCTGTTTCCTGGGCTGATTTACAATGAAATCTTGGGAATCATTACTGACGCATAAAACATTGACATTTGCAACTATCATCCACTTAAGTATGCACCAATATTCTCTCTGAACTTCACGATTTTATGCAGGTCAGAGAGCCTCAAAAAAGTTGTTTTCTCTGTAAGAGCGAACATATGGCACCACTCCAATAGCTATGAGTAGGCTGCAGGTTAGATGACTGCGTAGCACATACTAAATGATGTCTAAGGCTCATAGTGTGAGAACGTTCGTGTTTCATATTTACTCTAATATCTGTTAAAGTTGCACAGGATATTGCTGCAAAAATGTTATCAGAACAGATTTGGACCTTTTAACATTTTCCTTTTTATGCCACATGTAATCAAACAAAAATAAGCCATTAAAATTAAGTATTCCAGCAGAAATGCATTAATAATAATTCATACTGTAGCATTAAGAATTGTTTAGCCTGTATTGGTGATAATTAATTTTAAAAAAAGAAAAAAAAAATCTTCAAAATTTTCTGTCTAAGAAAGCTAAACACATATCCAAGCAGAATTAAATGGCCGAACACAATGGGTTTGTGACAGCTGTATCAATGAACCTACACAGCTCATGGTCTTCAGCAAGTACAAGATCGTTTCCTCAGATGCATCTTTAAAGGGTAACAGGGTGCCCTCTTGTCGTGTCTTGTCTCGTGCCCCAGCCAGCAACCAAGCACCACACAGCCACTCACTCACTCGCTCCCCCATGGTGGGATGATGCGGTGTGTCGTGTGTGTCATCCCCCCTTTCCTTTCCCAGGACAGCTAGTACGAACAACTCTGATTACCTGGCCCCAGCCTTGTGCAACAAGCTGAGCAGTGAAGCGTCCCTTGCCTGTATCAGGAACTCTTCCATGTCCTACATGGGCAGCAGCACTGTCCATACCACGAACTTCGATAATTCCTGGCCTTGGTGTTCCACTACTCCACAAGAGTGGAACAAGAGAGGGACAACCCTAATTGTGCTCAGGATGGAAATTTACTGATGAGTAAAGCCCATCATCTTGTGACCCTATAAACAGCGGTCCCAAGTGAGGCCTGTGCCCAGCATTTCCTTCTGAGTGGGATACCACTTGGAGGTCGCAGCTCTCGAGTCTGCAAAATTTGGAGTACCGTGGCTGAAAGCCGATGATGGCACCTGGGCTGAAACCCCTTACTCCTTAAGGCTCAACCCTCGCCCACTGAGAAATGCCACAGCATTCGATGTATTTCACTAAACTCAAGGGGAACTTTTAACAGGTATAGTTTTTGTACATTTATCTGAATATTATGTCTGTGTGCATGCTGTGTGAATTAATTCAGTCACTTTGTAGATGTTGAATTAGTCAATGATTAAGTGTTACTAAGAATCTTGTGATTTACATTAAACTGCGAGCAAACCTTAGACATAAACAGTTGACCAAGTCTGGGACTAAGATCAGATCCAGCCACACCTGGACTCCTCTCTGAAGGAGTTTAGAAAGTAAGGGGGTCCTTTGCAAACCTTGTGACTCAAGGGGAGGGTCCTTCTTATCCTTTGTGTCCTTTTATTCTGTGAAGTCCATTCTGTCTTGATTTTCCCCAATAGACCCCCCCCATAGATGTAAAATAGAGTGAACCTTGCCATTTTTGAATCTTTAACTAAGTCGTTGCCTGATTAGAACAAGTTTTGTTAAATCACCTCGTTAATCAACTAATAACTGAGTGCTATCAAATATCAAAATCAAATTTTGTGATTTGCTGTGAGGGTGTAAACAAATCCCAGACTACTGCCAAATCGCATTGTGTAAAATCACCCAATTGCAACAAAAAAAAATCACTTGCAACATGGGATGGGGAAGAGAATTGGAAGAGTAAAAGCGAGAAAACTCGTAGGTTGAGATAAAGACAGTTTAAAATGCAAAGCAAAAGCCATGCACACAACCAAAGTAAAACAAAATTCATTCCCTACTTCCCCTGGGCAGGCAGGTGTTCAGCCATCTCCAGGAAAGCAGGGCTCCATGATGCGTAACAGTTACTTGGGAAGACAAATGTCATCACTCCCAATGTCACCCCTTCCTCCTTCTTCACCCTGCTTTATATACAATCATAGAATGATCTGGGTTCGAAGGGACCCCAAGGATCATAGAGTTCCAACCCCCCTGCCACAGGATCATAGAGTTCCAACCCCACTGCCTGTCATATGCTGAGCATGACATCATATGGTATATCACATGGGGTCAGTTGTCCCAGCTGTGTCCCCTCCCAACTCTTTGTGCCCCCCCAGCCTCCTCACTGGTGGGGTGGGGTGAGAGGCAGAAAAGGCCTTGACTCTGTGCAAGCCGTGCTCAGCAGTAACTAAAACATCTCGGTGTTATGAACACTGTTTGAAAATTAACTTAAAATTTTCTCTAATTAATTAACTGAAAATTAACTCTATTCCAGCCAAAACCAGCACACCTCTGGAATGCGCTTTGTTTAATATTAGCAACTGAATTACTAACACCAAGTTTCAAACCTCCTCCAATCAAGTGTTTGGGACAAGTAGTGTATTCAAAAGCCTTTTAATATGATTAAGACTGAAACTGAGGCCTCAGGACACAAAACATACCTCAACATTTTTCTTCCAGCAGTTCTTATTCTGCTCTAGAAGCTGTCCACCTGACGTGTATTTCCCAAAGGTGGCATTAGTCCTATAGAAAGCAGAAAAAAATAAAAAAAAAAAGCCAAACTGTGGAGAAGGCTTCCTATAGAGGATTCCTCCTGAGAAGGTTTAAGGTGTTGCCAAAAGACATACTAGTTGACTCTTACCAGTTTTAAAAAGAGGGTAAGAAAAGAGCTAAATACTATTCTCCAAGGGAAGAAAACAAGAAAGCCACCCTCTGAGAGCACTGGGGTAATCCAATGGAGGCAAAGGGGACGTGGCCATCAGGGAAGTTTGTCTCTGCTCCATCTAATTACATCCAAAGTCAACTATATTTGAGCGGAGCAAATAGGGGCAGGAGCACTAGCATATGGCCTGGTTTCACATTAACTGAGGCTAGGAGACTAAGATACAAACTTTCAAGCCTTGCAGTCAAAGACCACAATTTTTGAAAGGAAAAGGCTCCTTAAACCTTTATTTTTCATATGAATAAACAAGCAAGCAATGGAGAGATGATGCCAAAAAACTGGTTAATGAAATAAGTATGCAAAAGGCTGGGGTTGGTGACAGAGGAATTTTTGAACTTCCATAGTGTGCTCTATCTTTCTTGGCTATGTCCTTTCCATACTTCCCCAATTAAACATACATGAAGTTTAATTTCTGTTCTGAATACTTAGCAGTATGTAGCAAAGTATTACAATAATTGTATAACAATGCTCTCAAAGTAGTTTTATTTTCAATATTTAACTGAGTCACACAAACAACTTCATCTTAATCAGACTTGTAGCTATTAAAGAAAGCATATAAAATGCAATCCGGGTGTCCAGATTCTAAATACATGTCTAGATAAAATCACAATTAGGACTACATGGTTACATAAATAGAAAGCATGATTATACATACATGATTATTCTCTCCTGAAAAGAAATTTTGAGAGACCATTTATTGTTAAGATGTGGAGCAGGAGATACCATCAAAATTTTGTCACCTAAAACTTAATCTTCAGTGGAGTTATCTGAGAATCAAACTAGTGTAACACGTCATTCAAATTCCAGACCTTAATTTCTTCTATATTTCTTTTATCCAAAGATTAAACAATTTCACAACAGAGGGTCCTTTTACTTTCAGGAATCCTACTGATACCGTATGAACTCCTGATGTGTTATTAGTGTTCTTCATCTGCATATTTACTTAATATCACAATTTGTTTCATCAAAGTATTGTAATAAAATCTGATTACTAGACCAGTTATGGAATTCAGGCAACCACCTGCAGCTACACCAGGAAATAGCTTTTGAAAACACTCTGGTTCATCTTTTCCATCTTCCTCCATTCTTCAGTTCCGTCTTCATTCAGACTAGAATTGCCTTCACCATTTCTAGTCTCCACCTCATACGTTTATACCTAATGTATATCTTCCAGTTTCCACCTTTCCTGTTTTTGCTATTTATTGATGAAGTTGTCTCATCTTTTTGTTTTCTTATCTATTTCTTCATAGTGCTATTTTAGTCAGCCTTTCAACATTTCAATGTCACCTTCTTATTTCGGGATATATATGGCTTAATATTTCTTATTTTTGAACTTCCTTCCACAAGATTATTTTTTATTATTATTTTTTAAGGTAGTTCATGGTGTTTTTTTCCTATAACTGCTCCACCCATATGATGTTCCAATTTACAAGCAACTGAAGTTGAATATTCCATCTCATTTCTTGTTTCTTCCAAATTATTGTCTGGTAAAGAGAAACAGTTTGCTCTTCTTTCCTGTGGCCTGACATCCAATTTTTCCAAAATGGATGAACATCATTCCAAATCTGTCCCAGTATAAAAACGGATCTCTAAAAGTATCAGTTATGGAAAAGGAGAAAAAAAAATGTGATTTGAAATAATCCAAACAAATTCATCTGCATGCAAGGATCATTTAAACACCGTTCAAACCCCATTCAACTTTATTCATTTTATGACAGGCTATGCTGAAATAACACTCTGGTCTGCTCATCCATCTCTCACTTATCTCACAGTGAAATGATCTGCTTCTATCACAAGTAAGACCAGACTACCAACCAGACCATATAACCCATTCAGTTGGGGCCAAATTAAAGTTTCTCCCATTCTCCACAGTTGTTTTCCTACCTGCAGAGTAAGAAAGAGAAAATCTGACTCCAGTATTTATTTTCTAGTTCCTTTACACCTTATACCAGGAGTCAAAAATGCTAAACATTCTCTATTTACTACACTTAGTTATAATTCTGGGGATTTAGTAGATTTTTACGTACATAAATCTACTGGAAAGTCTACTATACAGAGATACTCTACTCACATATATATCATTCCATACCTAGTAATTTTCTCTTCCCACATGAAACTCAAGAGAAAATAACTTTTCCATATTTTATAGTCCTTCTCCACTTCCACCTCACTCTCACCATTTCTACCAAACACAGTGTGGACCTTCCCACTATCTTTTGACTTGACTGCAAGTGAATTCCTACCTTCTGTTTTGCTTCAAACACTTGCCTCAAACTTCTGCCATTTAACAATGTTAACTGGTACAAATTTAGGACCTTTGGCAAATGAAGACAGAATCTTTCATTGGGTGAGGGTTCCAAATATGAGGAGCAAGATTTCACATACCTTTCCTCTGACTCTCAGAAATTACTTGCTTTCCTCCTTGTACAAGCTCTCCACCAGGGTTGGTTCTTTATTCTTGGAAAATTTCTTTAAAGTTTTAAAATAAAACTTAAATTATATTTTAACTGCTCTTAACTGTTCTGATCTTTGGGAAATACCTTGGGTCCAAGTAAATGTAAAATTTTTCTTTTCCCCCCCTAAGGTGTCCAGAACATCTTAAAAGCTGACAAAACGCGTCTCCTCTTTTAATTATTTACCAAAACATGATGTAAAAATCACAGTTCATTATTTTCCATTTCCAGATACCAGTAATATTGTCAACACGTAAAAGGAAGCAAAGCATGAAAAGTCCAGGGAATTTTCTTCTTCCATTTCAAATTTCTGCAGAAACATTTTCCATTATTTCTATTAAAATCAGTTTTCTAGCAGGCACACACACAGAATAGTACAGCAATTTTCCTTTCATTTTTTTTCTTCAATGAAAATCGGAACTATGTAGAGTCCCAAGTTGTGAGTGATGCAGTTTGCATCCTTTCCTGTACATTTCTTCCCTTCTTATTATTCCAAGCATGTCAGTCATCAAATGAAGCAATCTAGTTTTTCATCTGTCTATGCATTTACTTACTCATCCACCTGCCCTTGGCTTACAGAGGGATACAATTTTGCCTCTAAGCAATACAATTCAATGTAAAAGTCATTGATGTGCTATATGCTACTAGAAGTTATTTGTCTTTGCTAGTAACAGAAAACAATACTATATATTACATCCAGCAACTGTTCATTTTTTTATTATGTCTTTCAACTACCAAAATACTTGCCCTAAAGTCATCATATGAGTAATACACCTTGTGTCTTTACCACTATGGTAAAACATTACATTTAAAACATTCTTTTCACTGACACCACTTTTAAGATTTAGAAAATACAAGCCAGGCAATTCCAAGTGTCTTGCGTGATCTCCAATTCTACATTTGAAGAAACATCATAGCATTGATACATTTAGATCTATTTGTTTCAGGAAAGGCCTAACGGATTATGATGCAATATGGGTTTACTGACTGAAATAATAATATTTCTGAACTAAGCAGGAATCCATACTTCTGAACTAAGAAAAACACTGGCTTAAATCTCCATCTTTTTCAGACTTTCAGTCTGGTTAACTATGATCTAGACAGAAAATACGTGGTTATTTTTCATGTTTAAAGAGTGCTGAGAGAACCCCAAAATTTTCATTTACCTCTTCAGCCCCAAGAGTCTCAATTCCAACTATTCAAGTGAGTGTGGGACAAAGAGACAGGGTAAGACTCAAAAGTAGGACAGCAATCTCTAGGACATGTGCAGGTATGTATTTTCCCCTTCCCAACCCAGTATTTATTTAAACAAACAAATCAATCAGGGTAAGTACAAAATTGTTTTAACTTTTAATATTCGTGCTATATAGGTTCTTACATCATCAGCACAGTCTATTATCATCACATTTCTTTGTGCTTTTACTCAACATTATGCAATACTAGGTTTAAAGTCTTTATTTATTTATGTAAATTCTTGGTTAAATCAAACAGGTAACCTGCAAAGAATTTTAACCATCCAGCTCCTATCTAAGATTTCAATGTCCAATGATTTCTGTGGTATTGGGATTTAAATACCTTTAGGGATCTGGATCTTAGTCTCTATTTTCCAATTACGGGTTAAGAATGCTGCCCACACCAACAAGAGAGACAAGAATTACTAGGCACATGCAATACTTTCTCAAAGAAAAGCCTTTCTGCCCCCCTCAGATTGTCAAGTGAAAGCACAACAGGTCCCTGGGAAACCTGTCACCCTACAACAGCCTCCGGGGAAAACATCATCTCTGTTGACAGGTAACAATTGTACTTTTCCCTAGGAAGCACACTTAGGCACCGCTCTAATTGCATCTCTGTCAGTAAACTTGCAGCTGTTGACAAACATACTGACTGTACAGCTCACTGTCTTGGTAAACACAGTGGAAACTGAGCCAACCATTTCTACAACAAAAAATACATGACTGAGCTGGCATGAGTTCTGAAGTTCATTAACAACCCATGTGCACTACAATATGGTACAGATGAAGGGCTGTGTGCTGTATGCTCACTCTCAGTAAATAGCTGGTACAAAAGAAAGTTGTTCGGAAATACACAACATCACTATCTTGTATCTTCAAGACAAAGATGATAAAGGGAAGGGTCAATTTGTCAGAGAGATCACAGCAGTTTCATCACAGCCTCCCAGGAGCCAAGCTCTATGACAGCCCCAGATCCGTTGTAACTTGGAACTCTGCCGTTGCTTCCCGAGAGAAAGGAAATTATCAACTACAGCCTGCAATTTTCATGTACCTGGATATTTCAATTATATCCCTCGAAAACAAACAAGGAAAAAATACAGGGTGGGTAGTAGGGAAACTTTTTTTAAAAAGCTTTACTCTGTTTACTACTGGAAGGTTTTATCAGGAGCAGTAACTTTTATACCCACCATTTCCATCCTTAATACTTCCTACATGCCCCACAGCAAATTGGCCTGGAGTAGGCAGACAGTAGCAAAACAGGTCCTTGCTGAAAACTGCACCGGACATGTCTGAGAGATTCAGTAATAGGGGTCCTAAGAAAAAATACTGAGTTTCAGCGTTAACTACAGAAGTTCTTGTCATGTCTGAAATGTGGCAAAGATACTAACAGGCATGGAGCCATATCTTTTTGAAAACACTGAACTATTTCTGTTGGAGGGATGCAGGAGCCAAGGATACATTATTCAATTAGACTTCAGCATCAGACTGGGAGGAGCAGGAAGAAACAGGGTAGATCAGCAATTTCCAGAGTATGTTTTTCAATATAATAGTGACAGACTTAAATAGAACTGAATTAATATACTCCAGCCTACTTCTAGAATTCAAATAATTCCCTTTCCTCATTTTTGTGCTTTCTTATTATGACTTTCTCATTGAAATTGTATTTTACAATCTTTGAATGAAAACAACAGAAGACTTTATTCACGGATTCAGAACTCCAACGTATTGGCATTACAGTAGACCTTTTTATGATTTTAGTTCAGACTAGTTTACCCAGTATGCATCTATATAATTTCAGATCACCAATGCATAAAAAGCTGATTTGGTTAGTTTATAAATATAGTATGAATAAAAAAAAAGGCAAGCTTTCACATTCAACGTACAGGACAGACTAATTTACCAAGTATCATCACCACTGATTTTTTTTCCTCTCAAGCCTCCATATACACCTGCTTCTGGGATTTTATTCAGGTATAGAATTTGCATTTAGATTGGTCTCCTGAAGGAAAAAATCCAAACCAAACCTACTCTGAAATCCTGTGACTTCTTTTAACCTTAATGCAGCGACAATCACAATGACTATATGTGACTGAAAACATTTTAGCATATCAAGCTGCATTTCAGTATTCCCCATTTAACCAATCCAAAGTTGTTAACATCAAGTATTGTTTTATCCTTTCCTTATTCAAACTGCAAACAAGATGACAATGGTCAAGATCACACTTTGTGTTATGAAAGGTCAGATAATATTTACTTCTATGCTAAATATATAGTTAGTAAAATCAAATAAATTTACAAAGATGAAAACAACTGTATGATACCTAAACAAGAGAATAATCTTAAACATTTCAAAAATACTGGTTAAACAAAAGGTCTTAAAATTGCTGAAATTAATACAGTTGCAGGAGGAAGCAGTCATAAGTCTGTAATTGTGGGATTTATATTGGCAATAAACAGTAGACATAAGTTTTGATTTAATTCTTTGAATGCAGACAGTTGTAAAGTAAGGCTACTTTTTTTTTAAATAAAAAAACCCAAAACAAACAAAAAAACCCCCCACAAACCACACAAGCCCAAAACCAGAACTGCATCGCTTAATTAATCTGCAGATTGAATTTCTAATACTGCAAGCAATCTTTTGGGGGAGACTGCCTCCTTTAAAAGAGATAAGGGATTGATAATCTATTAACAGCCTGACCTAGGACTTCATATAAATGTAAATAAACACAAATAAAATTCTATGAAGCAATGAAATGAACTTTAAATACAAGCAAAATCTAAAAAGTGGCAATACGCACATCTGTTTGCAGGAAGAGAAGAACGATGCCTCCCCCTCCTACTGAAGTGCTGGCTGTTGAAGCAAAGAGATGGGCAGTGAGAGGGATTTTGAATTCTTTAAAAGGGCTAAGTGAGCAAGCACAACCATATTTACTGCCTTAAAGTGTGCCTCAAAATCCACTGAAGTCAACAGGAAACTTTTGTCCTGAATTCTGTGTGATCTGGATTAACTCTAAAGGCTCCATCTCACTGGTGGGGCCCGTGTGTGTCAGCAGGCTCCAGCTGACCTGGCCAGCCTGTAGCCCTCCTCCTCTGCAACCGCATCTTCCGGCACCATCCCGGAGAGCCAGGTGACTGCTGGTGAACAACCAGCGTGCCTTAGGTAGACTTGAGGGTTACAGACTGGTTGGGAAAACTGGATCCTGCTTGGTGAACCTAGTGCCCTGATGGCTATAATCCACCAACAGTAAGAACGACATGACTTTGAGTCATCACCTGGGGGTACGCACCTCTCTTTCATGCCCTGTGATTTAAACTAACATGCTAAAACAATATTTGTAATAGTCATTTTCATTTTTTTATCTTATCTAGAGTGAACTTGCTAACCAAATTCACGTTCTGAACACATCAACAGAAAATGTTATTTGTAATGTTGTTTATTTGTAGAACAAAAAGCCAACAACAATCAGTGAGCTACCAGCCATCACAATCTTAACTTCCACTTAAAAATGTAACGTTTATCCAGGGCTGTTCACTGTTCATTACCGCTTTTGCTCACTGTCACCAGAGTGTGCTTGTACAAGCCATCATTGCATGCTGGAGACCAAAATGAAAGGGAAAAGTCTGTTCTACCGCATCAGCTCATGCTCTGGGTATATAATTACCAAAGGATGTTGGCTGACTTAAATTGGATGGTAAGTAAAATAGATCTTTTCAGACTGGGATAAAACTGGTTCGAACACATGCCGTGTGCTGCATTTGGCACAGAAGCATCCACAATACTTGCTCAAAGTACTTCTCACTCTCTCAAGAGGAGAGCATTTATCAGAAGTAGCAGTCACAGATTTTTAAAGTTATAAAGCTGTCAAGAAAATGCTAATTTAATCAAGTGTAGGTTTCCATAGGGTAGAAATTCACCATGATCGCAATGTGAGTGCTTCAGCAGTATTCAGAACTAGACATATATTATGCTGCACATGAGATGATGCTTCATCACAGATTCATCTTTCAAATAAAGTAACATTTAAGTACAGAATAAACGGAGCCATGGATATCAATATAGTGCACACGACAGCTGATGGGTGACAGTGATAAGGCTGCCCAGTATTCTGAAATCGAATCTGTGTTATACAGATTTAAAAAATGAACCTTACAAGGTGCCAAGGGCTTGTCTTCCACAGACATATTCATGAGTAATTTTACTCAATTCAACTTTAATCAGTAGTTTTTAAGTTCTACAGTTGTAGTTCAGCTGGGCGGGGTATTTATGTACCTTAGATACAAAATAATCTCAAGTACCGCAAGGATGACTAAATCTGGCCCATACAAGTAAGGGTTGGCACCAACTAGGTCCTCTTGGTTGCTCACACAACCCTGCCCAATGAACTAGCCTCACAGCCAAGGCAACCCTCAAGCTCCTACACACACACGCACACATCTACCAGGGAAGTTTCTGTTGAGACACCCAGCCAGCGAAAAGAATTTGTGCCATTGGTGATACGGAATCTACTTCTACCTCTCAGGACTGAGCCACACTGAACAGATCATCTGTAGGTGTGTTTTTAAAACCTGCTCCTTAGGCAGTCCCAGTTGTCACGTCTGCATGTATCTTGCGTGGAGTCCTCTCTCAAACTCTTGACAGCTTGGTACAATTAACACGTCGTTTTAAACAAACGTTGAAAATTACAAATATCTTTAGAAACATAGAAATTAAATACCAAATCGGATCAAAATTCCCCAGAAATATGAATCTTGCCTTTAACACAGTCAACACAAAAGCCAGAAAGAAGAACCACAAAAGAAGGAAGTGAAGTGTACGGTGTGCACAGATGGGAAAATGGCAGTGAGCTTCCATGTCCACAACCACTCACACTGATCTCTAGGAGATAGTCAGAGGAATAACTTGAGGCTTATCATGTACTGATTGTTAAAACCATTGCTCATATATACATACAACCTCTTAGACCTTACTAAGTTTTTTGCTATTGAAGATTAAGATGTACATTTCTCCAGTCTAAATCACAAAAAAATGCATTTTAATTATATTTTACTAGTGTTCAACATATACATAATATATTACGTGTTTAAACACCAATTCACACCAATACCATTAAAGTCTCAAGCTTTCTAAGATAAACGGAATAGGCATTTACAATATCACAGAATCATAGAACCATTGAACGTTTTGGGCTGGAATGGACCCCCAGAGCCCATCTAGTCCAACCCCCTGCAGTCAGCAAGGACACCATTCCCCAGATCAGGTTGCTCAGAGCCCCGTCCAACCTGGCCTTGAATGTTTCCAGGGATGGGGCATCCACCACCTCTCTGGGCAACCCGTTCCAGTGCTTCACCACCCTCATTGTAAAGAATTTTTTCCTTACATCTAATCTAAACCTACCCTGTTTCAGCTTAAAACCATCACCCCTTGTCCTGTCACCATTGTCCCTACTGAAAAGATTCTCCCCCTCTTTCCTATAGGCCCCCTTTAAGTACTGGAAGGCCGCAATCAGGTCTCCCCACAGCCTTCTCTTCTCCAGGCTGAACAAGCCCAACTCTCTCAGCCTGCCCTCATAGGAGGGGTGCTCCATCCCTATGATAAAAGTAATTTTCTTGTTTCAAACTTTAAATTAAACTAAAACTGTTAAATTAATTCAAATGTTGGAAATAACATGTCAGTGATACACACTCTAACATTTAATAGACTGTGGTTGTGAATGTAAAATCTGCTTTTTGGGCTTTTTGTGCATGTTGAAATGCATGAAAGAATTACAAGACTTTAATTGAAGATTCAAAGTTTCGTGGGAAATATCTTGAGGGAGACTGTATTTCTCAATTAACCAGTAACAGCATTAGGAATTAGTTCAATAAATACGAGCTTACACTCCATTTTTAGTGTTTCTTAATGCAAAGCATGACCCAAATGTTTATGGAAGTTTAAAGCATTCCTTTCATTGTCATCAGCAGATTTCTAATGAGATTCAAGGCACATTCGTTTTCATTTGCATTATTTAACAGCATAAATGTATGTACAACTCCAATCTAATATTAAAAAGGAAGAGATGTTGAGAAACACTGAAATAATGGGGAGTTTTTTTGCCACATCTGATCTGCTGTTTGTAATCTGCAGTATTTCACCAGACGGTGGCAGGTTCTACAGCACCTCAACAGTCTACTGCTATAAAATATCTAAATTGCTCAGTATTTCATTGATCATACAACCAAACACTCTATGCAACTTCATACACACCCAGAACTCTTAAAATAACTAGTCAATAGTTAGGAAACAGCCATTGGCAGCCATTTACACTTCTATGGGTCTCAGATTATTTTATACATATATATGTTCAGCCTGGAGAAGAGAAGGCTGCGGGGAGACCTGACTGCAGCCTTTCAGTACATAAAGGGGGCCTACAGGAAAGAGGGGGAGAATCTTTTCAGTAGGGACAGTTGTGATAGGACAAGGGGTAATGGTTTTAAGCTGAAACAGGGTAGGTTTAGATTGGATATAAGGAGGAAATTCTTCACAATGAGGGTGGTGAAGCACTGGAACGGGTTGCCCAGAGAGGTGGTGGAGGCCCCATCCCTGGAAACATTCAAGCCCAGGGTGGACGGGGCTCTGAGCAACCTGATCTGGGTAATGGTGTCCCTGCTCACTGCAGGGGGGTTGGACTAGATGGGCTCTGGGAGTCCCTTCCAACCCAAAACATTCTATGATTCTATGATTCTATAACACAAATATGTGTGTGTACAGAAATGAATATACTTATGCAATATTGATACCTAGTAAACGCTGACATTCATAATTCTTGCATTGCTCTATTTTATTTTTTATTACTTGCTTGCTAATTTTCTACTATTGCCTCATTCCTAGATATTTCTAAAAATGCAGAAAGTGCCCATGTATGGCAGCAAAAACCTGCAATCTATGACCTGAGGTTTATTTTTATGAGTTTCTAACTAATTCCTATTCATTCCACCC
The DNA here is from genome assembly GCA_000699545.1 of Podiceps cristatus. Classification (NCBI taxonomy): domain Eukaryota; kingdom Metazoa; phylum Chordata; class Aves; order Podicipediformes; family Podicipedidae; genus Podiceps; species Podiceps cristatus. The sequence goes on along the minus strand of KL260055.1, from coordinate 6,063 downwards.
CTTAATCAAATCTGCAACTGCCACCTCCAATTTCTGATTAAATATTCCAATTAGACGAACTTTTAAAAGTGCCCCAAAGAGCAATTCATTCCTCCAGCTGCTATTTCATTACTTTTTCTCACTTGAGTCTCACTACTAGTTATTAATAAAATAGCTCATAATGTAATTAACTGGACTGATTGGCTGAAGACTTTCTTGCTTAATAAGCAGCCAGTGTTCTAGGTGAGCTGACACGAGACCTGTTTCCTAACGTAGGTACTTCAGCCAGCTCCTATGAACACGTAACTAACATACTCTGTCCCAATATAGCATCTCCCCACATCAGCCCAAGTACCGCAGAGGGTGAACTATTCCTGCCTGTGAAACAGAGGCAGCTCTAAATAAATCACGCTCTGGAACTGCACGCAGGAAATTTTCATCTAACACAGCATTGCTAATTAACCTGGCTGAACATGAGGACTGGGATACTGTTTCAACTGTTTCCATCAGTAGTAGGCTTGGCATTTTTAAAATACATAATGCTATTGGCATCAGTTTTGCTTTGTTTTTATTTGGATAACCAGGTACATTTCCAACAAGGTGGAAAGCTGTGCTTAAAGAGTTAAGTTTAAATACAAGTTCAAAAAAGCACACATCTTAAGACCTAGTAAGAAACTTCAAACTTGAACTTGTGAAGTTCAGCATTTTCTTAAAACAGCAACAAGAATAACAGAATTTTCCTTACCAGATAACATCAAAAATCAGAAGCAATGTACAAACAGTTAATTAATACAGAAAGCCCAAGTCCACATACTCTGCTGGATAAAGGTAACAAGGGAAGATCTGTGGAGCCTCAGGGCTTTATGCAAAAAATATACTTTATTTCTAAATCTTCTAACAGCAAAATGGACTCAGCTTTCCCTGGAGCAAAACCTTTTGTACTTATTGTTTAAAAAATTCAATGTACTGCACAATTATTTCCTTTCGAGTCTGTGAGTCTGCTTTTCTTCTTCCTAATATTATGAAGAAAATATTTAACAGAACTTTGATTCCAGAATATAGAAGGACTGATTTGCATCTCATTAATTTTTTTTTTCTCATGTTAAAATAATCAGTCTTGGAATGCTTTGAAACTCAGTGTCCTTTAAAGGTTAGCTTCCTAATATACCTAGTAGGATAATACTAAAAGCACAGATATGATATAAACAAGAAATCGTATTAGTTTAGAAAATACAGGGATAAACATATGCATAATGGCCTACTGCAAGCCTTTTATAAAAAATGGCACAAAAAACATCAACTCATATTTGAACTGGGAACAACTTTAAATCAATCTTTTAGAAGTATTTTGAGACACACTCATGTCTCAGTGTGGTATCTTATAGATTCTTGAAAATGACTGTATCTCTTTAAAAATATATTTATATACTTATTGCCTAGTACACTCCCAAATATTCCGAATACATTTTTTTAAGCTCTTACATTTGCTGACTCTGTTTTGTGTTAAAGAGCAAATATTTTAAATGTCTGTGAATGCCTATTTTTCATACAATACAGTTAGTCTGATCAAATATAGCACATGAATGGACAAGACTTTAATATAAAACCAGAACAAGCTCTCAAGCGCGTTTTATGAGTGTTTACTTTTGATTTCTAGTCCCTGTTCCCAAATACAAAATGACCTACCCTTTAACATCTGCAAAGCCCTGTGCATGAGAATTCCTATTGACTCCAACGAGACATAATTAAATCATCATTTATTTACTCATAAGATAATATATTTGCATGTAGAAGTCACTCATGGGATAAAACTTCACAATAATATAGAAGGTAATGGATTTAGAGGGAAATTCCTAGAAGATCTGAAAAATGTAGGTCAGGACTCCTAGCAACCAGAACAGATGACAATTTTTGAAATGCTTCCTTCATCTTTACATAGGGAAGTATGGCATCCCTGAGGGAAAATAGCAGAAGTTCTGTGACAGGCTGGGAACTGATTAAAAGGGAAAGGACTAGGACAGTCCTTTCAAAAAATGGAAAAGTCAAGAAAATAATAACACCATTCTGTTATGTACTAAGATTCAGTTATCCCAGGTGACAACAGAAAATGGAGGCTTAGGCAAGCCATGTTCCTTCCTCTATGTCTGTCTTCCCAGATGTCCAGAATAAAATTCTCAGAATAAATAGATCAATTCTTATCTCTGCACACAAAGGCAGTTAGATTTTTAAGAAGTGTTACAGTAGGAATTTTTCTCCCAGAACATAAGAAAAAACTTACCTCCTTCCAACCCTCAGATTTTTTGAGAAGTTTCTCAGTGTCTTGTCATTAATACAACTATGCACATTGACTACAAATATGCTGCAGCACAGTCTAATCTTCTGTTATTCAACAGGACAGTGACATTAAAAAATAAAAATAATAATGATGATAAAAATTAAACCTCCCCCAAAAAACCCAAAACCAATAAAACCACAACACCACCAAAACCACCACAAAACCCCCTAAAAGAACAATTACCATTTGAAGGGGGAAAAAAAAAAAAATGTATGATGAATGCAATGTTTTAAGCTCCAGGACAGAAAATTCTAGAGACTTAAAAAGGCCCAGGGGATTAAATCCTCTCTAACAAACATTTTAAATAACAGCAGAGAAAATGCAGTATGTGGAAAACTTACTTGACTAAACATACAGTATATTTCTCTAAGTCTTAGACAAAGTTCCATTTTCATTATTCATAGAAACGAGTACACTGAATTGCACAAAAACTCTGTGTATCACTTACGATTTCTATGGCCTCTAGGGATTTCTTTTGAAAGAGAATCTTAGAGCCAGGTGATTTGCAAGAAATCAATAAATAGTTCTTTCTTTCCATCAGAAAAACTGTCAGAAATAGCAGTAAGATCTTAGCGACTAGTTCTTGAATATAGAGACAGACCCTTTAGGCTAGCTGGATCAAAGATCCCTAATCCTGTCAGAAGCCAGGGAAGCCTCCCGAGAATGCAGCATGCTCCAGGTTATATCACAATTGGCTCTGCCTTTGGAGTTACAGCTTAAACTCGATCCTTCTGTGGCCAGAAGGACAGACACTTGTGTGTGCAGGCAGCGTGGGTTGGGGACCACTGAACTCAGGTTTCTGTCAAAGTCATGAATCTCGCCAACAGTTCCTTGTCCCTGGGCTTTGTTGGCATGTCCAGTTCTTAACCCTTATTTAGGATGAGAAGCTCCTAGATCCAGCTGCCTAAGAAGTTCATTTGAGACCACCACTTAACATATCCTTCTTCAAGGAGAAACAGGCACCTCCAAAAGACAACTGGTTCCATTTTAAGATAAACGTTTAAAAAACATTGGATGACTGGTCCCATGGAGTTAGTTGCATTGCACACTGAGGGAGTTCAGGTAAGCCATACTGAGCTGCATGTACATCTTCTTGACAGAAAGACATTCAAGACTAATCCTGACCTTACAAAACTACTCGTTCCTTCCATGCTGCCTATCTGCTTTAACCTTTTTTTCCTTACAGCTCATTCAAAATGCCAGTAGTAAAGGCTCCAGTCACACTCTCTCCTGGCTCACTCATGAGCTCCTACAATAGTTCTTTTCAACTTTACACTCCAAACTACCTTCTCATCCTCAGTTTACATATATACATTGCTTAGTATTTAGTTATCTCCTCTGCAAGCTCACTCCACCTTTGTGCACCCCCTGACCATTCCTTTTCTTTGTTCTTGATGGTGTGGCCTTTCCGTAACAGTCACCAAGCTACTGCACTTTCTACACGTAAGTGGCTATCCAAAATACACTTAAGTAATCTGGAGTCCAAATCTTTAAGTAAAAAACTTGATGGGGAGGTTGAGAAGCTGTTACTTATTTTCTAACTTTGGCTACCAAAAGGATATCTATGCCAGAGGAACAAGTTTGAGTTCCACATACCTTGAACATGGTTTTGGTCCAACTTTACTTCTGCTCAATTACTGATGCAATTGTCAGTTTGACAGATTAAAATTCAGCCATTGCTAATCATGTTCAAAAATTGTGAGCCTTAAATCCAAGTTGTGTAGCCTACACTTTTTAACTAGTAGCTTCTTTAAAAGGACTGCCTTTCCTCATAGTGCAGTACTGAGTAGGCTCACACAATTAATTATCATTCATGCTTTCAGAACAAAGTTGTGAGGAAAAATTAAATTAAATCCTAAATCCACCTTCAGCCCTTCTGAGCCTGGAAACATATCTAAATTATTCTGTGCACTTTTGCACGGAGGTGGTGGGGAGATTATGGAGGATTAAAACTGAAAGCAAGCATCTCTCCTCTGGCAATGGAAAAATTAATCTCCTCCTATGCCAAAAGAATGGACGTACTGTCTTATCAAATGTAGCTGTATAGAAGAAGCTTGTATTTACAGACAATGTAAGATTTCATTTAAAAAAAAAAAAAAAAAAAAGAGTGGGGGAAGGCTAATGGAGGAACAGCTTTTCCAGCCAACTTCAAAAACTGTCTTGGGAACTGTGGATTTTATAGTACCTTGAAACAGAAATATTTTCCTTCTGCCCCATTCTTTACCGCTTCTTTTTATTGCTTTATCTCTCTTTTAATGTAAAGTTTTGGTGTTTTTTTTAATGTGAAAAACATGCATGAATTGAATGGTGATAAAAAAGTGAAGAAAACACTTCAGGAAGAAAAAACAAGATGCTAGAAAAAAATATTTTATAAAAAAAAATTGCTAGCTAATAAGGTCACTAAAACTCTCCAGCAAATCAGTCAATTCATATAAATCACCTTTCTTTTTGTAATCTGTATTATTGAGCCCTCCATTCCATTCCTCTCCTTCACTGCTTTGTGAGACTCCCGCACATTTCTATTATTATGGGGTTATGGAAAGAAAGGAAAGGTCTCTTACATCTCATATATCAGAAAACCAAATGAAATCTCACAGCTGCTTCACATATACCATCTCTTAATCCACTTTCCACTGGTTTGGATTTTTCTTTGTTTGTTTTGAGGTTTGTTGGTTGGTTGGCTTGGTTTTTTTGTGATTTTTTTTTTTTTTTTTTTAAATCAAGGATCTCGATACTTAAGAAAGAAGAAAAGAAAAAAGATCAACAGTAAAAGAACACACTGAGCAAGTGGTGAATCTAATTCTATTATGGCTTTTTTTAAAGGACCTGAAACATTTTCCAATTTAGAAGAATGTGAATAAAAAATAAAAAAATATTGCTCACACATGTTTACACAAGGAACAATCATTAACCAGTAACCATTAACACAGCTAGATGGAGCCTGTATTTATCCCTTATATTCCTGAAAGTTATGTAGAAAATACGAGAGTTACATTCACTGATTTGTTATCTGTTTCAAAACTGAAGATGGTAGAAAATATTACTAGTATGATAAAACATCATTTCATTAAAGTTTCATTAAGCTCTGTTCAGTTTTAACTTACTGAAGTTCATAAGAGAAATAACTTTGTATATTATATCAAAAGCAAGTATTGAATGATCTGAAGTTAATTATACAGTGAATTATTTTAATGCCATACTGAATTGATTACACTGCTTTCAAAAAGACAGTACAAAATGCTTGAATTGTAACAATAGAAAACAGAGAAACAAAAACTAAGCCAAGGAAATCAGAATAAGATACTTTTAGCAAAATAAAAGAATAGAACAAAGAAGCCAAAAAAAGTGATACTAAAAGCAAGCTATAGTTTGAAATTTTTGTAGGCAGTCTGACTCATATCCTCAATGAACTAGAGTATTATTCAGATGATGGATAATTTGAATAAACTCTACGTTATATAAACACAAGTGTGACTCAAAATTGTTGTGAAAATAAACCCATTGCTTATATATCACTTCCTAAAGAAGAGCACTTCAGTTGTGGAGAGTTGTGGGGAGCACTCGGGTAAAAATCATGACTTCATTTTCCCTATTAAATATGAAATGTCTTATGCAAAACTTCTTTTACAGGTTTTTCACTATGCATTTAAACAGAAACTTCCGTTTTCATTCCAGGTGAACCTCATGAAGTTCAACAAGGCCACATGCAGGGTCCTGCACCTGGACTGAAGCAACCCCCAGTATCAATA
>KL260054.1:34543-48314 GCA_000699545.1 Podiceps cristatus | reverse complement strand
CCCCCACGCCCATCCCCAGCCACAGCAAAACAGGAGGATGCCTTGCAGGTTTTCCCTCTGCCCACTTGCAGCCCTGTCTCCCAGGGGAAGCTCTGGGCAGGAACGGCCCAGGCCGCTGGGTCCCTGCAGAGCACGGCCAGCGGGGAGGTGGCAGCGAAGTGTCTGCTTTTCATCCAGCGCTTGTTTAACCTGAGGGGTCCTTGGTCATCATCACAGACCAGGATTAAGTCTCTGATCACCAAGTCATGCTCCTGCTTTCCCTCCAGTTCGGCGGGTGTGCTGTGCTCTTCTGCAAGCCAAAAGCAGGGGACGACTGACCCTAGGAACCTTATAAGCTGCATGTCCTGACCCTCTCCCGAGGCACGGGTGGGAACAGGCCCGAACAGGTGAGCGAGGCTCGCGGCCGGGCTGCCTGGGCGGCACGCCAGTGCGCTGGAGCTTTATCGCCTGCCAGACCAGCCAGCAGAGCTAGAAGCAAGCGTCGGACCCAGCACACGGGCACTGGCTCTCAGGAGGCGTCGCCAGGCTGGGAATCCAGCTGGAAAGCAGACCTCCCCACAGCCCTGAGCCAGGAAGCGCTGACCTCCTGTTTTCTGGGCAGATGCTTTCACTCCTAGCTTGAATACAAACAAGCAAGAGACCAGATTCTCCAGTGTTTACATCTCAAAAGAACAGTTAGCTGGAAGCAGGCTGCCCAGTTCACGTGTGCATATGAGGGTAAAATACTTATTTCACACGGTCTGTTCAGGTTTAGGTTGTTTTTGCTTCTCAAGCTGATGTGCATTTCCACATATCCAGAAAAACTTTTCACATATCTGTGAACTTCTAGATTGAACCACGAGGCTCTTCAGATTTTCAATACCTTCAAATTAGAAGAAGTTGCTGGGATTCTACATGTGGAGGCATTTGAGTCCTTTTTCTCACCTCAATGACTAAGCAGAGCCTTGCTGTAAGTCAAACCTGTGGTAGGACACGGGAATTCCAGCTCACAAGCTCATACAATATTTAAGGCTGGGTCTAAATCTGAGATCTTTGTGCCAGTTTTATATTAACATCCAGCCTCTCTCTCTTTAAACATGAACACCAATTTACTCTCGGCTATGTTCTCCCGCTTGTGGATGAAGAACTCTAATCTCCATTGCTCCAGTCTCCAAATCCTTCCCATCAACCCAATCACTGCAGAAATAGCAGTAATTGATAGCAGGTGCTTGAGACGTGTTTACTGCTCTGTGGCACCACTTGCCTCTTATCTTGCCATATTATTCTCTCTTCCAACATTAACTTATGCTCACTGATCCTGAACGGCTGTACAAGAAGATTGATTTAGAGATGGATTAGTTTGCAAGTATTCACTGCTTCTCTTAATAATTGAAGAAACTCAATAGATGTGAGCATTGAGGAAGCCAATACTAATACAATTTTTTGCTAGGGTTCAGAGCAAGGTTTTTCTTTCCTTTCAATAAACTTTACAGATTATAGTGTTTCAATTTCTAATTCTCTTCCCATGCTCTGAATAAAATGATACATACAAAATAAAACAATAGCCCAAATATACTAAGATCAGTTGTAGATTGTCCAAATTATTCCATAATGTTCAAGTTGTCTTGCTGCTCAGCCTACTCTGTGCTGTATCCTCCTATGCTTAGGGAAGAATAAAGCATACAGCAACAAAAGACTAAGAATCTTCAGGAAACTCATCTTGCCATTGGATGGAGATAAGACAGAAAGAGTCTGGAGAGAGGAATTAGGTCTGCAACAGTCCTCCAGAAGTTCCCTATAGCAAGGTCAAGAAGATTTAAGAGGGAGTTCCTATTAATTTTGGTAACACCAGTTAACATCATCCAGGTTGCAAGTGTTCCTCACCTCAGACTGAAATTGTCCCATATCCATATGACCTAACCCGGGTTACACAGCTCCAGACCTCTGCTTCATTGCATATACAAGCCCCATGTTTCTTTTATTTCCTGAAGCGCGGGCCAATGCCTTAGCTCAACTCCAAGCCCCATATGAAACTCAGCATTGGTCTTTCCCAAGTCAGCCTTCCTCTTATTTGCTGCCATAAACACCAATATTTCCCCAGTGAGCGGGAAAAATGCTATTACTACTTTTTTATTGCAGGAAGGGAAGGGATTCAAAGAGACATTGTCAAAATTGCCAGATGGTTTTGCTAACTGACAGTGCTCTGCTTCAGACAGCCACGAGCCAAGCCATCATGACTGTAACATGGCATGTTTCAGTGCAAATTCCATTTCACTGGAGCTATCACCCCCCTGTGAGGCTGGTTCCCAGTCTCTCAGTGAAGGGTGATGCACTGGGGAATGCACTGCAAGCACCAGACTGAAGCTGAGGTTCAGATTTAATGCTGCCCCCTTCACAGGTCTAAAGTGCTCCCAGATGAGGAGGGCAATAAAGTTGTCCTTGCCAGCACAAAAAAAAATGATGTCTTTCAAGCATCAGAAAAAGCCAATGATCTGCCCCAGTGCTTCTGAACACCTCAAACACCAACCGCAGCAATTCGCAACGCAGCAGGCATATGATCTGGAACTGGTGCACTCTCCAAGCTGCAGCAAACCCTCTGCAAGCAGCCCACAGAATTACTTACTCTTCCCCTTGGTGGCTGTCTAGGATGGCAAGGACAAGTTCAGACATTAGAACTCAACTGCCTTCTAGCCAATCCCTTGTGTGACCTCCATTCGGGTCATCCAGATTCTTCATGTTACTTGGAAAACAGACCCAGATAAACCTGCAGGAGCTCTGCCTTCTAATGTTTCGTGTCACCTACTGACACACACACACGTGAACTTCTCCATTCCCCTGCCCACTGAAGCTCTCCCTCGGGGATCTGACCACCGATGCTGCAGCACGTTGCACGAGCCATAATGCAACCATAGATGGGGGAACCGACTAGGTTTTTTTGAGATCTAGCATAAGGGACAGATTACTTAAGCAACAGGGAGCAGTGCTGAGGTGGTATGACAGACTCTGTAACACAAATGTCAATAACGTGCATGAGAGTGCTTGTCTTTAAAGCCAGGGTAGAAAGGCTTTGTGGCTGGCGTCCCTGGGTAATGCAGTACTCTCAAGAATAATGCTTTCTTGTCCAGCCTAAACTAAGGAAAGCTCTGGTTCAGCTAGAGCTCAGTTCACCTCCAAAGTGGTGCTGGAGCTGTCTGCTCTGCATCAGATTTCCAGCTATGATCTCCACAGAATTGCAGATTCTTTAGAATTTTGATTAGGAAATGTCAAAACAAAACATTGTTAAAAAAAATACATACATTTGACTCAAATGTTGATCTTTTCACTGTTTTGAAATGACAATCAAAAATGTCATATTTAAAGCTTTCCCTTTCAGAAGGAAACCTGAATAAATAGTCAATGCTAACATTTGCTGACAAAGAAAAAATACTTCAGCTAGCCTGAGAGACACGGGGTTTTGCAGGGCCAAAATATTTCAGCAACTCTTTCCTCTTTAGTGGGACACTGGGACCATCTTCCTCAGCTCCAGCCAGCCTGAAAGCACGTGGCAAACACAAATTAATTCATCCTTTCTCCAGTGGGGGAAGGAAGAGGGGCAAGAGCAATTAAGCGACACGCTTACGACGAACTAGGATGACTGTTGACAGAACTACAGAGGTACGTCACGGCTTCAATCCTATAACACGCCTGCCTGGGCACAGGTCCCCTCGTGCAAGATGCCTGGCTGCGAAGGCCGGTGATGCCCAGCAGCTGTACCCATCCCTTAGCATCCTCGTCCCCCGCACAACAAGCCCTGCTGAGCAGCAGGAGCAAAATAACTCTGGAGGCTGCCTGCCATAAAACACGCTTTAAAATCTCAGTCTGGCAAATCTGCTCGTTTCTGCAATTTGGTCATCCTGACTACATCCCCAATGGCTTTTCCTTAACCTCCTCTTCTAAAAGGGAAAGGAAAAAAAGAACAATGCTCAAGAAAAATGTTTTCTTTATGAAGCCATCCAAACTTTTCATTATCTTTCTTTTTCAGGGAAAACTAATAACGGCAAACCACAGAAAGATACACTACATGGTCTTGTCCTCTCTGATGTTACTGAGAGCAGAGGAACATGAAACTAAATAAAGATGTTTACTGACAGACTAATAAACAAATGGGCCCATTTTGATGTAACCTTGATGAATGGAGCATCCAGGTGTTTTCAATAATGGCAATAAGCACTACAACTCAAAGTATTTCTGATTCAAGTATAATGCATTATTAGGCCATTAGAGGCTGAGTACAGAGGGCCATTTGTGCTCAGCCCTATCAATAATGCTCCTTCCCAGCCTACATTTAGGCCAGAGGAATTAGTCATACGGATATTCTATTTAATAAAAACCTAAAGAAGACGCATCAAGAATCGCATTACATTTTAACAGGGTTACAGTAGTCCAGGAGGACCACAAGTTTAATTTTCATAAGAGCATTCATTCCTCAATTATGTCAAACATGAAAATGTAAATGGCAAATTTAATGCTAACAATATCCCTCAAAGCACATTGGCAGGTAGCAACCATTATGTTGAGTGAATGCTGGCTGCATAACAAGCAGCCCCAAACTAGACAGCAGGGGATTAAAATTGCCAAGCTGAGCTCCGCTGATTACAGCTGCACACCGCCGAAAACATCCTTTGTAATATGCATGTGGATTAAGGGTGGATTCTTTCCTCCTGAAGAATTTGCTGACCGCGCAAGAATTGCTATTAATATTGGCTGAAGGTGGTAGCCACGAGATGCTGTAGAAGCTACCCTTTGGGTCCTTCCAAGCAAGCGCAACGAGCTCAATTCATCCCCAGATGTAATTCCGCTGAAGAGGAGGGAGCTGCCCGCACAGACACACTTCACTGACTACTCCTCGCACAAACAGGAGTGTGCAAACAGGGAGGAAAAAAGAGCGGGTGGAGGCTGGATGCTCACATCTTGCTTCAGGGACACAATCTGCAGCCTCCACAAATGATACAAGGTGAAAAAGCAATTCAAATATTCTGTGACAGAGCCATACTCCACGGTACCTCTCCAACAAGTGAAGGAAACCTGTTGTTTTCGTAACCACCCAAACCACAGTGAAATACAAATGAAGGGGATAACATCATGGATTACATCTTGCACCTTCTGAATATGGCCCAAACCTCTACCTTTTTGCAAGTTCTTGGCTTCATTGCCATGCCAGCAGTAACCTGGGACTCCGGCCCTGTTTCCACGTAAAGTGATCGGATCAGGAGTCAGGCGTGCAGCGCACGAAGCACCGGTTCCCTGCCAGAGCCCTGAAAAGAAGACGCATTACCTAATGCGTGCTGTGCTATCAGGTGGTACTGCCGAACAAATGCAGCCAACGCACTTCTGGGACATTTCAGTTCTGAAATGGGACAGTTCAAAACAGTGAGTCGCACTAGGCTCTGCAAAGTGTGCCGTGCCAGCCAAGCCCGCTCCGGTTTACATCTCCGCTCACAGAGCGGAAAGTATCACTACCACCGCAGTTCCTAGATGGTTTGTTCAGTAGGAAGCAGATTCACCTCTCTTACTGAGGTGACTGGAATTATGTTTGTGCATTAAGGTCACCTTTCACATATGTTTTTGTGTTTTCTCTTGTATACATAAGACCACATAAATGGAAAGGTGCGTGCGTGCAGCAGATTTAGTGAAAATATTAACGGACATTTTCATATATCCATTAATGCAGCCTCCTTGGGTAGCAAGGAAGATTGTTTTTTTCCAAGATTTGCCAAATGAAACATTAATTCTAGATAGATACCTATTCTGTGTTTCGAGGTAGGAAATGCTTGTCAGTCACATTATCTACCTGACATCTCCAGCCCTAATCACAAAGCAAAGTTCTGCTGAAACTGAACAAGAACGTGACGCTTAACAATATTTTTCAGTAGCTTTTTTGACGTAAGCCTGAATCAAACTTGTTTTTTTATTTCCCTAGTATCCTTAGGCTTCTTCCTCATAAAAAACAAACAAACGTATACGCAAGGATGTCTGAGGTACAGATCTGTATTTTCACGGAGCCATGCCACTAAAACCTCCAAATGCAGCAATGCTTCAGTTTCAGCGGGAAATGAGCTCATTGTCATCATGCTCTTTGGTTTATACCTAGATGCGCATGCCCAAAAATCATGTCAGATAACCCTACTGGCCCCACATCCTTGGGAGACGGGAACTTACCAACCACATCCACCAGCACACAACAGAGCCCCGACAACTCCCTCTGAATCCTCAGCATCTTCCAAGATGCCCGGGATAGAACTGGGATCAGAAAGCACTGAGGAAACCTGGACTCTGTGTACCCTGAAAATCTCTAGGTATTGCTTTCTGCCCATCTCTATCTTTTCTGGCTCTCTCATTTTCTTCTTCCTTTCTCTCAGGCAACACTAATTAAACCTCTCTACTTTCCATAGGCCTCCTTTTCTTCATCCCCCTTGTCCCTCTAAGTCAGTAGCCTCCTGCAATCAGCAGATCCTTCATTATCCTTAATCCCCCATTAAAGCAGTTATTCCTCACCTGCCCTTTCCTCCCGCCACTGCTTCCTCTTCCACCTCCACCCTATGCAGCACTGTGCTGCTAGAGAGTCAACTCTGCTCCCAACCCAAAATCTGGCATCAGATACTTTTGGAATATGAAGGGATAAAAAGGCATTTGCCCAGTCAGATTCTGCAACTCCTACTCCTCTTTTTTCCAACGATCCCAAGCCTAGCACTGCAGTTCTTGACAGATAAAACATACACACTTTACCAACCAGCTTGTTACACATGGGGACTGGCACCAATCCCCATCACACAAAATAAGTTCCCGATGCCAAGCTGTCTCATGAGAGAATTACTTCTAATCCTTACGCTGCAGCACAAGAGAGAAATTTGGAATAAGCAAGCTACCAGTAGGATTTTACTGTTGGTAGATTTATCCTTTTCACAAGTCAGCAGTAACAAGGAATGAGGCATAATAGCATAAGCTGGGTTTCGGAGCTGTTAAAATGCACACACTCATCTGCTTTAACTTCCTTATCTCTTGGATGCCTTCCTGCTAAGAGGAGGAATGAGTCTGCATCTTGGCCAATAAAAGTGCTAATGTTTTGCTTTGGATTATACCAGCTCAGAAGACATTTTCCAACACGTCCTTCCACTTGTTAACTAGCATGGATGCCCTCAGTATGCATTTGGAATATACTGAATTGAAGAGAGAAAGAGAGAGAGAGAGAGAAATCAGGGAGTAAAGACAAAAGGGAAAAAAACCCCACATAGCTGAGGAAGTTACTTAGTGAATGGAAAAATTTAGAAGCAATTCTTGTTAGACAATCCAGCCATAAGAAGCTGAATTGTTTTGTATGGACATTTCAGAAGGAGTGAATAAAGTTTTGGGAGGCTTCCTCTAGTTTCTGAAGCCACAGAGCAATCCACTATGTCTTTATTTTTTCTTGGCATAACTGAATATTAAAAGGGAGCTCAGCTTTCCACCGCTGTAGAAAAGTTTGAGCTTTCTTTAATAGCCTGTAATAGAAGTCACACTTTACAAAGCGTACAGCACTCCAAAGCCAGCAGATGTGTTTTCATGATGATTGGTTCTTGTTATTTCAGTCTCTGTGCCCCAGCTTTCCTCCAAGGACCACTGCGGGAACCAGCCCAGAACAAGTGCTACAGCGTGAGACCCTCTCTAGCCAGAGGCTGTTGTGTCAGCACCAGGAAAGACTCAGCTTTCATCGGCCCAAAGTGAGGATCAGTTCTCGCTTCAGTTCTGAATTTCAGCAAAAAATGGGTTGTTTCATGGTGGCTTCATGAAACCCCAAAGCAACCAAGTTCTTAAGTACTTGAAGGACTTGCCTACGAGCATGCTGAACCAGCACCACCAAAAGCAGGGTTTCCTGGTGGGTCAGCACGCCTCAACCTTGCCTCCCAGATGCAAACACCCACCTCTGAGCTCAGTTTCCACATATTAGGAATTCTTCATCCAGAGACGGCCGTGTTTTCTTTTCTGGGGTGGGTTATTTTAAGCCTACGTCAGATGCTGTCAGTCACCAGCCTAAGAGAACTGCTCGGACCCCTGGCTTCACTCTCAGTGTCCCACAAGGAACTTCACAAGCAGTCCACAGCCATATTGGCATATGGCTATCACCACTCCGCTCCCCAGACATCTTAGAATAATAAACTGGTAATTGAACGGCGAGTTCAGTGCTGCTGTTTGCAGAGAGCCATGACCGCTGAATGATTACCACAGCAGGCAGTGCTACGGAGGTGCTGAAAGAGTCTATTAGTCTGCTTAGTCTAAGGCAGTACGGAGTGTTAATGCAAGCTCTCTGCAAACAAATACCCTGCGCAGACGACAAGAACAGCAGCAACTGGAGGGGGCCGTTTTCTCTGTGGGGGTTGTCGTCAGAGAAGCGTCACGCTTGAACGTGTGAGAAATGCACAGAACTAGGTGACCTGGGCTGGAAATGCAGGCAGAGGAATTGTCCTTGCACCCTGGTTGTAGCTCTTGTGATGGGGGAAAGGCAAGGCAAGAGGAAGACTGCTGCTACTGGGCGGCAAGGAGTCACACCCGTCCCGTAACGTGCTGTGCCTCTGAGGCTCCTTCCCTGGGACTTAAAATGACCTGTCAGATACCCAAGGGCACAGGTCACGCTCAGGAAAGGACAAGGAATGCCACATTGGGAAGTCAGAGGAATAAGGAGGTCCGACCTACGTTAATGCTCCTCCACCAACACCCCTCCCTACTCAGCCCCTGTCCCAGCAGCTCAGGCTCTCAAAGCCACTCCCAGCCAGGGGAGCAGCAAGCCCCAGCCCCAACATCCATCCTCACTCCACCAGCGCTTGCAGCACTGCGTGGTGCTACTGCGAGCTGGTGGTTCGTGGCCAGTCCTCAGGACAGCAGGCACTTTGAGCAGCCCCTGGTGGAACTACAACACATGGCATGAGGCAGAGGAACATGATCCACAGCCCACTCTCTCAGTCAACAGGGCTAAAATAAGGTGTTTGCTGCTGGATAGGATGTATCAGTTTTGGTCATGGATGACTCTTGAGTAATCACAGCTGGGAGGGACTGTGGGTACCTTTGAACAGCCTGAACAGCTGCTTGTTGCAGTGCAAGACCTCTGACACAGAAAAATCCTTATAGATAACTGTCATCCTTCCACCAGTACCTAATCCTCAAGCACTATTTTGTAAAACATATGGGAAACATTTTAAATAGCTTTAACTAACACTAGGAGAGATGCTTTACCATATCCAGGTTGGTGCCTTCAAGCAGATTCTCTCTCCTCTCTCACCTCTTTGTTTTTCTCATCAGGAGACTGATCTGACATAATTTGAAAGTTTGGGATTGACCTTGTTTGTGTTTATTGGCTCTCCTGTTACCATGGCTCTGGAAGAGAGTTCAGGTTTCTCTTGCTCCCAGTTTTGACATGAAAGCAACAAGACACCAAACACCACTTGGAAAACAGAGGCTTTAAAATAAAACCTTATAAACCAGCAAATAGCTCAAAAGTATCCTTGGGATCTGAAGGAAGAGATTCAGTGAAATTACATCTGTCACCTCAGATTAGAATTTTAAACTTGAGAACCACAGATACTTAAAGAAAGGTTAAATCTTGCTTTGTGAAGCCTGGAGTCAAACTCAGTCCAATGTCCCTCCATGTAGAGAAAGCTGTGTAACCCAACCCAAGCTAGATCTGACAAAATCACAGCATATCCCACCCATTAGTTCTCCTACCACTTCTCCTCAGCTTTTCAAGTACCGTCCACGGGAGTCAGCAGAGAGGCACCGATTTGCACTGTGTGAAAACCTGGCCCTTGAGACATACGGAAGAAGCAAATACAGGTCGGTGCTGCCCAGTGCCTTCCGTGAGCCAGGGGGAATTGCAGTTGCCCCCTAACCCCAGGGCAGGCCATGCCAGGGGGAGGCTGAGCAGCGAGCAGCCAGGCAGATGCCTGGTGATGGTGGTCCCTGCCCGAGGCTGTGGAGACGCAGCATCAACCCTACACTGCTTCAGAGGATAAACCAGCATGGTGGAATCTGATTTCCCAGTGCAAGGTGCTCAGACACTGCTCCTGAGGACTGGATCCTTCTTTCCTGCCTCCCCGCCGAGGCCAGAGGGAAAGGATGCCTCCACGCAGCCTGCTGCAGAAGCCCCCACACAACGGGTGCCAGGGGCAGCAGGTGTCTCAAAGCGGGACCAGCTTCCCCCAGGCTGGTGTATCTGCTGTGGCCCTCCAGGCACAGGCGAGGCACTGCGCTTCTCAAAACAACCATCTGAAAGCCCTACCACTGCAATTAGAAGTGCCGCTGGCCTCTCGGACTGGAGTAATCCCTTTCTGCCCAAATTCGGCCAAGTCCCTGCACTCGCGGTCGTCTCTCCGCAGCCAGCCCCCTCCGCTGCCGTCAGCCTGCATTACGGTTCGGCAGATCTGGAGGGCAGGATTTAATGCGCTGCCTTGTGATTCCACCCGCTGAGGATGTCCAGTGGCATAAGCTCATCATATGACTGCACGCTGTGCACATTGGGGTAACCATGTGGAAGAGCTAATTACAAGGCAGGAAGTCAGAGCACAAGCTTGGAGGAAGCAATCTTTCAGCACGCAGCAAAGCCAATCACACAGTCTTTAGCAACTGTGCCTTAAGTAGCAAGAAAACTGGCTGTTGGGGGAGGATCTGGGTTAAATCTCTCTCTTCCCCTCTCAACTTCTGCTGTTGCTGCAGCACAGCTCGATGGAGGTCTAAGCAATGTTGTCCAAGAGAGATGGAAACCACTCTTCATCAACAGTTCAGCATGACACTTCCGCATGTGTTTAAATTTAGGCAAATGGACAATCTTACTAACTTCAGCAGGGTGGCTTGCGTGCTTTTTATTAGGCACATGAAGGAGAACCTTGACAAATCACATCCAGAAGGTTCATACCTTCTCCAAGATCAAAGGCAGCACACCAGCCTCTACAGCAGAACCCACATGGCTGCAGTTTATTTGCTTTACACTGACTACATTTGAGTGGGATGAAGTACAGTCTGCAAGCCAAATTAAGCCCTCCCCTTTTGCATTTTGTTGTGATTTTTTTTTTTCTTTTTGAGCATGTCAGAAGAAAAAATTGATTTTTGACAGTGCAGATATTTGCGGATGAAACATGGGGGTGGTTTGCAGGTTGCTATTGCACTAAAATACAGAAAAGAAGATCTGAAATATGGCTAAGTAAGATGTTAAAAGTGAGTTAGAATAATGTTTTCATTGGCATCAAACCACCTCTCTCCCCCTCCTCCTCAAGATTTAGCAAGATGGAAGAACTAACTGCCAGACAGCAATTCCTTTTTGACTTGGGAAACCGTGTTTTCTACTACTGTTTGCTTTGAAATCTCTACACCAGCAGGACAGAATAGTAAAGTGCCTTCCAAATATCTACCCCTCTGGCCCGCCTTCCCCCCTCCAAATTATCACCAAAGCAAAAAGCGCAAGCATCACCCTCCTCAGCAAATAGAGAAGCTCTGGAAATAACATCATGGTCATGTGAAAATAGGCTTGAGCGTAGATGGCTGCGAATAATACAACGATAAAAGCTTGCTTCTGGCCTGCTAACTTTGCAAACACTGCTCTGGGTCAAGGGGTGAAAACATGGAGAGCTGTCAGATCACATAGGGATCTCAGTGGATCAGCCATGACTTGAAGAGAGGATCAAAGCGCTCACAGCCCACCGCCTACCGCTGAGCTGGGCAGCAAAGACGCACAGCACGACTCAACAGCGTAAATCTCTAAGGCAGGCAGTGTAGCATCTACAGCCAGTGTGCAGGCAAGCTCTGATCTCCCAGGAGCTGTACAGGGAACCTGAAAGCTGAGAGGCGTCACAAGGACAGAAGCAGCGCTTGGGAAGCGATCCTTTGGTCTCCAGCATCAGCTGAGTGGCTACATCCAGACCAGACCTCTGGGGACCAAGGAAGAAGAGCCAGCTGAGGACAGTCAAACAGCTAAGGACAGATCTGCTCTGGGAAGTGTGCTGGTAGCACTCACACACGCAGAAACACGTGCCTATACACACACATGCGTATCGATCCTTATTCTAAGTTATCCTACTCTTTGGTACGGGTTGAAAAATAGACAGTAGTTGGGTACAACTGACATCCCAGAACATTTATGAGACATAAACCATGGTCTCGCTCAGAAAAATGATTAACGAAGGAGAAATCCCTTGTGGGCTTCTTGCCATCTCAGCCATTCCCAGTTCAAATTGCCTTATTGAACAGGCACCTGTCTTTGCATCAGGTTTTCTTACAACACGTACTGCAAAGTAAAACTTGGATGCGGATGCCAAATCATTATATTTCCAATGAATGTGCCATCTACTCAGCAACCAAAAAGTTTCAAATGCTTCAAACCAGACCAGAGATCACCGTCAGCTGAAGACAGCAGATTAGGACTGTGAGAGCATGAACCAGAGCACAGCACAGGCTTACATCAGTGCTTGCTTGCTCACTCGACTGCTGGGGCCAGAAGCATTGCTGAATCCAGCTAATCCCTAAACATAACCAGAAGGAAAAGCCCCACAACATATGTTGGGCAAAACATCAACAAGGATCAGGTTTGTCAAGTAAAAGGTGGTTGCACTGGAAGGTCACTTTTTCAGTGCTATTTCACTTTAGCCTTTATTACCCTTGTTCACAGAGATCGACTGAATAACCAGAAGCAGGGAAAGTTTTCCACTCACACACCCATAAATGTATCTTTCCTCTGAAGCAATGGAAAACTTTTAAGGCACTTAGATGCCATGATGATGAGCATGGCATTAAAAAAATGTAGATAGATAAGATAAGGCAGGGGATTGTCTGGCAGGAGTCAGCAGCTGTAATTTGACGTGATGATAATTTCCCATGTTAGCACTGGGATAGGGGCAATGTGGCACTCACATCTTCCATTAGCCGGGCAACAAATACAAAATATTCATCTAAGAGTCCTGTAAAAAATCACACTCTCTCTCTAGCCAGTGTCTAGAGCCACTGAGAGAGTCAAATACTCCACTCGAATGGGAGGCTAAGGACCAAAAGGGACAGCATCAAGTGTTGACAGCTCATCAGAGCTCAGACGCTAAGTGAAAGCGCGATCCGTGCTTGGATTAGGACACTGTGGTAAAAACACGGCACTGAGGAAGAGATGAGATCTTTAAGTACAGATTTTACAGAGAGGTAAAGCAAAAAAAATGAATTTTGCTTATGTATCAGTTTCATTCCCTCTAGCTATAAAGGCTCAGAGGAAAGACAAATTGTAAAGTCACCCCTTGAAACCAATTAACAAGTAGTCTCCTACATCAGAGGATCATTGCACCATGAGCAACGTGAAGTGACACCGACATATGGGAATAAAGCACAAATTCAGGGAAAGTAAGGCAATGCTTTTAAGAGGCGTTTGGAAGAAACACTATTTCCCACTTTGCATATCACATACGTTCCTCGAAACAGCCTTCCACTTCTGTGCCACAAATGGCTGTATGACCATAAGAAAAATTTCACTATTTAAAAGTTCACACAATGTTTTTTAGTAATTTCAGCAGAGCTTGTTTTTTATTGCCAGGCGTAATGCCCAGGAGTCTCTAAGCTTAGTCCACCACGAGCAACAGAGAAAATTTGGAGAAAGTATTACAATTTGCTATTATGTTAATTAATAAGCAATGCTATGAACATCACTGCAAATTGCTACACCCTCCCTGATTCATGCACAATCCCTTCTCCATGTATTTCACAGAACACAAACTCATTTTTTCTACAAGGTTTCTTTACTCGCTGAAGGAGTGGCACC
>KL260054.1:0-34523 GCA_000699545.1 Podiceps cristatus | reverse complement strand
GGAATGCAATTCAGGCAACAAAACCCAGAATAAGCTTTGATATTGAGGGATGAGTGTGAGTATAAAGGAATAACCTTCCTACAGCTCATGCAGACTGAATAAGAACTATATTTCTATTTTGTCTTTTCTATGTAACTGATGAGTAAGACATTATCTATAAGTTTATAAAAAGATACAAGATTGTTTTGTTTTAAAGGTCTTGAACAGATTTCAAGTGCTATTGCTAGAGCTCAAGCGCATGGGGTTAACCACGGGCTCTGTCCTCCTCATTACCTTACCATAACACACATGAAGGTGCACACATCGCAAGCCCTGGAAGCTTCTATAACCATTAATCATTTTTTTTTTCCCCAAGTTTTTCCTCCTTTGCTTGGTTTCTGGGTACAAGGAAGTCCTGGTCCCCCTGCAGCAGCGAACATTTGTGCTCATTTCTGTGGTGCCATATTGACACGATGTTTTACATTCTCCTGCAGCCCCACTGAGCCGCAGAAACGGAGACCAGGGAAGTCCCCATCTCATCCCACTGTCCTGGGAAGTGCCTGTGGTGCTTCGGCTAAGCTTCACCCAGCATCTGCACCCATCCCTCCACCTGGGACGGTCATACACATGGAATTAAATGGTGCAAAGCGTGTTGGGCTGAAGGGTCTGTAAATAAAGTTACGCCACAGAACCCCTCTGGCTGGCATCGGCATCCTCACACACAACAGCAGATGCTGTTCAAAGCTCCAAATTCATTTCTGCAAAATAGATGTGGATATAAAATATAAATCCTTCCATGACAAAGCTGAGGCAGAATTTACAGTGGAAGCAGAACATAAGAAAGCAGCTAGAGGTTTTATCTCTTTGTAGGCATACATATTTATATACGTATATGCGTAAGCATTTTACATTAGCAGGAGGTTTTACTATGGAAAAAAAAAATCCTATCTTGCTGGGGTAGAAAGGTCAAGGTATTTTAAATTAATTTTTCCACAATTTGTGTCTGACAGAAACTGATGCTGTCTAGGTAAGTACTGCTACCTTGGGATGAGCTCAGGGCCAGCCAAACAAGGTGATAAGGAAGGGACATCATCTCAAAACCAATAAATCTCCTTCCTAGATGGCATTTTTATCTAAGAGTGCCAAAAGAAGCTAGACAGGAAATTTGTGGACCTATATCATGGTAAACTCATTAAGAGTGAGTTTCTGAAAGACTAAAAGCGAGTTAATCTGGTGTCTCTGATTAAAAAAGGACCTCAGCACTTCAGCTCCATTGCCTAATGTTTACAATGCATAAAATAATTTAATCCACCAGAGCATCAGTCCTGTGAATATCTACAAAGGAGATAACACAAATAGCTTGCATTTTAAAGAGGTCCCCAAACGACGTGCTAAAACTGATAAGTGCAGCAGCGCAAGCATCAAGGCTTCCCTGGACGGACTGAGAGGGTTCCTGCTCAGAGGATTTCTGAATAACCCCTGAGCTCAGTTTTAAGGCAAAAACATGGAAGTGCGGGGCAAGGAGGGAGCATTAAAACACAGGAACTTTTCACTAAAGCAGTCCAGTCCTCCCGCTGTGTTTCAAGAGATGGGTAACGGACCAAAATGAATGACACCAGGAGTCCACGCAGGACGGAAGATCCGTGGTGCAGCCAGCTGTGGTCACGATGTCCATCTACCCAGGCTATCAGGGAGGGAGGCAGCCCCCCAGGCAGATGAGGCACCTGCTTCTGCCCAGGAGCTGGACAGAAGTTTCACATAGTTTGGCCCCAGCTATCTCTACCTGGGTTTTGCAGCTGTGTAACCTTGCAGCAGGCATAGTAAGATTCCCCTGCCTCCCAGGAGGGCCAACACAACAAGATACTCCACAAGCACTCAACTGCTATCGTAACACGATCAACTAAAACCAGCTCTGAGCCTCCCTAATCTCACAGGCAGATACAGTTCAGGTCCGGCAACAGCAAAGAAATGCTTCGGCTGCATCACATCCACGCACCAGATACCTGTTTGCAGCTAGGGCAGCTTTTGGACCAGCTTCAGTTCCGAAACTGGTGACACTAGAGTACAGTCATCGCCCTGCTCTCATCCCACCGCTCAGCTGTGGGCTCTCCTCAGCTCAAATAACACCAGTTCTTGACACAGGGCTAGTCAGACCACCAAAGTTAGGGACAACCACACCGCAGCCATGGGTTGCGCCGCTGAAACAAATCAGACACAAGAAATTCACTCTTTCATTCTCATAGAAACATAACAATCAGTCTTTAAATTTATGGCATTACCATCGGACAGATTCAAGGATTCATGGTAACCACCTATCAAACTTGCAATGCTGATTTTCCTTAGAAGTAGGAGAGGGTAAGCAAATGTTTACTTTGTTATATTTTTGCAGACAATAAAAGCCTTTTCCATGTACTTTTGCAATGGTAGCCATAAAATATTTGTAGAAGGAGGAACATATTATTGGCAGAGAAAGCATATTTTGTTCTTAAAACTAATATTTAACTAATGCTCAGAAATGCATTTATGTAATCTGTGCTCTGTTACACTGATGTATTAATAATGAAATTGTAGCTCTCCAAGAAAGTAATGAACATTAACAATGGAAGTGGAATCTGAATCCTATAATGCAAGAAATACTGCTTGGTCAGCTGGACACAGAAGGTGCATCAGTGATCTGAGTAAGAACATGAAAGGACCATAACGATAATGTCTCACATTGCGTTTGCATGGTTAGTGCCTTTCAACCGGAGAGTGCTCTCTGGGCTTTATGAACTACTAGCCTGAGAGGTGCCAGGCTGTTGTAGAAGGATGCTGAGCACCACCAGCTTCTGAGGGACCTCTTTAATGAGTTAATTGGGGAGGTTCTGTAAGGCTTGTCTTTGGGACACAGCAGCGAATCTTCCTCCCAAAAAGCACTAGTCCTTTTGGCTCCTCTGAAGCACCTTCAGCATAAGCAGCCTCGTTCCTACTCCAGGTCTGAGCCACTGTCCTGGACGTACAGGCTTGTTACTGCTTCTTTGATGCTGGCCCACTCAGGGAGAAACCTTTTTCACACAGAAGCTTGATCTCGCATGTTGCTCCCACCAGTGCATTCATGGTAGGGACCACAGAGACCTCTCCATTGTGATCCTTCTCCAGGGCGTCCATAGGCTCAAGGGCTGCACTCCCATGGGGGTGTGCCATGGTGTTCCTTCAGGTTCCTGGT
Source organism: Podiceps cristatus (assembly GCA_000699545.1). Lineage (NCBI taxonomy): Eukaryota > Metazoa > Chordata > Aves > Podicipediformes > Podicipedidae > Podiceps > Podiceps cristatus. Next base: position 31,339 of record KL260054.1, on the reverse strand, counting down.
CCCCTCAATCATCCAGACTGAGAATTTTTCAGATGATGCACCTGCTCTGGGATGTGCCTAGGTTTCCTTACTGTAAAAAACAGGGAGGAGAAGGAATCCTCGCTCTGACACAAGCCTAGCTGCAGCCACTACATACTTCCAAGCATGAAAGTACTTGGTAGCCTAAAGACGGCCAGAGCGAATCATGTTTTATAACAATTCAGACATAAATGCAGAAACTATTTTTTTTAAAAAAAAAAAAAACCAAACTCTAAAGTCTTGTGTCCAGTTGCAATGCTGCATGTAGCCTTATAGACTAGGGAGCTTTTTACTGTCTGATAGAATAAGAGACAAAGTGTTGCCAGCCAAATAAAGGTAGGTTGGAATTACATCCTTCCCAGTTTGCCTGAAGGCAATATGGGCTCGTGAATAAACATAGTTTGTGAAACATCAATATTTCTATCAACTGCTACTGGCCTAGAACTCAAATCATGAACCCCCAATACAGATATTTCTAACTTCCTGCTGCAAGAGGTGAGTGGACTTTATGTCACAAATCAATAACCAGCAGAGGCACCGTTAAAAGCAGCAGTGCTAAATAAATCTTCGCATACTACACATGGTGCCTTGAGGACAGTTTTCTGGTAGTCTGGAGTTTACTGAAGGCTGGGGTTTCCCTCCCCTCTCTCTAAAGAGATTTCAATCTTCTTTGATTTTCCATGCATGAGTGGCCAGGCTGAATGAGCAGATCTGTTATCAGCTGCAAGGAGCCTGGGCTTACGGCTGTTGACTGATAACTCTCTGCAAAACCCCCACCCAGTGCACCAGGTTTTGCTTATCCTCCTCAGGGATCCCAGGCTGAAGTTTTGCTTGAAGGAGCCTCTGCCCTGGCTCTTGCTCCTCTCAGCAGCTTCCCCACACCTGTGTGACAGACTCAGGGTTTGCCAATACACCGAGCACTGGGCTGCAGTGCTGGATTTGCCAGATGAAGACACAGAACAGTTTTGTATCCTAGGGTAAAACCATAATAAATCATTTGCTGGCAAACAATATCCACGATTTTGATTCTTGTGCTTATTTTAGCAAGAACAGTGGATGTGTACAGCTAATAAAGCAAACAAGAATACAGTTTACACTGCTAACACCTCCGGTAGAAGAGCAGTGTGTTTCAGATTACAGCCCATGACTTCTCCGGGACAAGACGTCACCTTGGTGGTTTGATTTCCCAGATTCAAAAGCCAGGATTTCCAGAACAAAGAGCAACCGGGTGATTCTCTGAGAGAAAGTACACTTATAGGAAGCATCTTGCACACACTGACCAAACCAAACCATTTGTTTTGTGTCAGGGGAATAATTGTCAGCCAAGACCCTAGAGATGGTAAATTGAATTGTCTGTTCTGCATATACTAATGGGAGCTCAATGTTAAGTCAAATAATGCCCCGAGATGACGCAACGTTGAAAAGCATGTTGTTAACAAGGAGAGGGGCAGAGGGTGCTTTCCCATTTGAAACATGCTTTTGCATTTGCCTTCCAGACTCGGAGGATTAGGGTGATAAAGGGATAGGATTTGCTAGGAGTATTTTAGCTGACTACTGCATGGAAACAATGCAGACTGCTCGCATCCTGTTTGTGGATTAATCACCAGTGCTTTTTTTCTTTTTTGTTTGCCTATGGGTGGGAACCGTGCTGGTAAAGAAAGTTATATCAAACGTTTTCACGGAACTGAAGTTACCTATATAAACTTTATATTCAATTTCTATGTAGAAGAAAGAAGGGTAAATCCTCGATCAGCTTTTGGCATCCTTGAAAACTTGGTATTTCAATGCAACATTTTTAAGTACTTGTGTGTTAGTCAAAGTGACAGTGAAAACTGAGGTTACAAAACTGCACAATATATCTTCCCTTCTAGACAGACAGCAAGTCTTAGAATAACCTTGCATATATTTCAAAATATTTGTTTGAAAAAAAGAAATGAGGGTGGCAAGCCTAGGAAATGAAAACATTTTAAATAAAATTTAGAGGAAATATTACAGGTAGAGAATTTCTGCCATATAAACTATTATTCTTAGGTCCTAGTCTTATGGAATCCAGTAAAAATTTTGTAAGATTTAGTAGGAATGAAGAGCTGGATTAGCTTTTCCCCCTGTACACATTTGACTGTCTTTGATCGGTGGATTAGAGTTGACGATTTGCACTTTGTTTCTCCTCGGTTTTGGGTACCAGCTCTGAAGCGCATGGACACTGCTGCTGCCGTGTTGAAGGTGACAATTATTTTCTTCATGAGGAGTAAATACACTAGTTGTCTAAAATGAAAAAAAGTGGTCAATCTTGTATAATCCTATTCATCCTGCAACCAGCATAGGTGGAAAACACTGGTATTTCATTTATTTACTTAAATGCCGCTCCACGAGGGATCAGCTCTGCCAGATGCTGATGCAGAGACGAGGCAGGGTGAGCAGGGTCCTGCCATACGGTGGGCAAGGGCTGGGAAATGGGAACAACCACTTCCAGGCTGCAGCCAGGGCTCCTCACCACCCAGTCTCTGTTGTGCTGCTCCAAGATCCCGCCTTGAGGAAAGCTTTCCTGCTGGTTTAGCAGCGTTTCTGGGGCTGCTCTCACACCATAAATCCCTGACCGGCTTGTCAAGAAGAGGAAGGCAACTGGAGTCAGAGGAACAATGAGAGCCTCAGACCACCTACCCCGGGATCAGCAACGCCTGCACGATCCAGGGAGACGCATGCTGCCGAGACCCTACGCAAGCACTGATACCGGTGAGAAAGTTTTCTGATTTATAGCCTTCATTCCCACGCTGGAGCTTGGCCAATGGCCATCACGTCTGAAGCCTTTTCTTCTAGCCAGGTGTTCTTTTCACAGCTCTCCTGCACTCCAAGAGCTGTCTAGTTTAGGTTGACAATGCTGACAGTACAGCTTTTATTGATTTATAGATAAGGCTTTCCACTCCAGCAATATTAACGTCATGATCTTCTTACTTCTCTATTTACAGCCCTGTGCCTAATTCTTTCATAGCATCTGCAAGACGTTGACATCCAGAGCTTTGCATAGGAGCGGCCTCTGGTGATCCATCTGTCTCTTGGGTGCTGCCCTGCTCCGCTTGAGCTCAACAGGGCCTTTGCCAGCAGCATCAGCTACAGCCTACCAGCGAGCCTCTGACTGCAAGCGTTTAACACGTCGCAGCCCGGAGGTTCATAGTTTACTCTTAAGCAAGCGACTATTCACGTGAACACACACACTCCTGCGAAGCAGAGGCTGCTGCAGTTTCCACTATTGCATTCAGATTTGCGACAGCTTCCCAGCTGGTCGTCACCAAGGGTGGAAGTAGCATCCATTTTGGGGTGGTCACTGGATGCCAGGTAACACATACTCAGAGAGCAGGAAGGATACTTGTTTTAGTGAGAGAGAGTTAGAGGATAGCTAAAAGAGCCGTAAGTGGGAAACGCACCCAACGGGCTACACTCAAGCCAGACGCAAAGCAAATAATTTGCAAAGCAAATAATATTGCTAGCAAATAAGATACTCACCTCACAATGTTATGGTTAGCTTTCATAAATGATGGACCTAAAAGCAGTTTCCCTTGCCTTTCTCTCGTTCATGTGCAGGGCCTGTTTTCTTCTTGCCGTGACCATTGCAAAGATTGAATTGATTAAGCAAAGTAATTTTTACATTTTTACAGATACATATGTACAAATGAAAACGTACAGGGCTGGAAAGTCAAACCCTTCAGTTTTATCTGCTCTTAGGATATTTTCTATTCCTGCCTCAAATTCTCCAAACCCCTCCCTCGTCTTTCCCATCCATGCAACTTGCAGGTGCTGTGTAACGACAGCTGGATGGCCATCCCAGGTGTTTTTCACAGCCTCGGTCAGCACTGCTGCTAGACTTTTTCAGAGGGGGTTGCTGATGAGGCTGTGAGTCCTTTTCAAGACGACCAAGAAATACAACAGACCCCTTTGGATCCTCCAACCCTGAGGAACCTCTTTGGTAAGAGCCCAAGCACAAGGAGGTCTGCAGTCTGAGAAAGCCTTAAAAGCTTCAGTCTGAGAAGACTTAAGTAAGCAGTGGTGCCTCTGAAGGGAAGTGCAGGCACGTAGCTGGCTGATGCCTGCTTTAGGGCCTTTGTGGCATCACCGCCCCAAAAAAGAGAAGCCACAGATCACTTTGCATTTCTGTTCCTTGCAAACTCTGGCATTGAAAGCATTTTCTTCCTCCAGTGTGAAAAGTAACCACTTCGACGTACCACGTCAGAGGAAGAGACTGCTTATTTTTCATCCAAGAAAAATCTCAGATTTCCCCATAATCCTGACACGACTCCTGGAGCTCCCAGACCCTCAAACCTCACAAATCCCCAGCACACAATCCTCCAGAGGGGATTCATAGGAGTCCGTGCCCCAGAGCAGGCACCCCACAGGCAAGCCTCTCCTTCCCCTAGTGGGATCAGAGGTCTTGAAGAACAGTTTGTCTGATCTGGAGAGTCCATAGTAGTTTTGATACAGGAAACAGACCTGCCCAAAGGTCAGAGGGGCCTGCGGCTTTCTGACCTCCCAGAGAGGTTTTAAGAGCAGAGAGGTGTTCATGTCACACTGATTCAGGGCCACAGAAGGTTAAGTTTTGCTACAGGATGTCTCTGCTCCACCCTAAATGGGATCAGTGCCCAAAGGCTCATCATTTCCTAGAGTAATAGAAAATGAGATCTTAAAGCCTCTTGCCCAGGAGAACAAGCTTTCTTCTTTGGAAGGGACAGGCTGCATTTCTGGTTGTAAAAGGACTCACTCAGAAGCCTTCTCTGCACTTCTCCCTTTGTGCCTCATGGCTCTCCCTCAGCAGCAGGAGGAATTTGTCCCAGAGATGCACCTGCAGCGCAGCTACCATGTCCCAGGACTATTTGAGGCCAGGCTGGCACCTCACTGGCACTAGCAAGAAGGTAATAACTTTCTTTTCAGTAGCAGATTGGGTGGTGGGAAACCATGGTGACTGTTAAAGATATGTCAGGGCAGAGGGAATTTAGCCAGTGCTCAGTCATCCAGTACACTGTAGCTTAAGTGAATCATCATAGAATCATAGAATGGTTTGGGTTGGAAGGGCCCATCTAGTGCCACCCCCCCTGCCATGAGCAGGGACACCTCCCACTAGCCCAGGCTGCTCAAGGCCCCGTCCAACCTGGCCATGACCACTTGCAGGGATGGGGCATCTACAACTTCCCTGGGCAGCCTGTGCCAGCACCTCACCACTCTCATCGTGAAGAATTTCTTCCTGTCAACATTTTAATTCTGGGCAAATTAGGAAGCTTTTCAGCAGGCTGTTTCATGACACATTCGAAGGCCATTTTTAAAATCTTATTTTTTGACACCAGTGGCTGGACAGAGTGATCAAGTACCAGCCTCCTGTTAGCAGAAGCAAAGACCATGTGTCCTATTTCCTAAACATAGCATTGAACTTTCCCCCTAGACCTCCGTGGTCCAGTCAAATGGCATAAACAAATAAGGATCTTTTAGCTGACTAACTGGAAAGTATTCTTCCTCTTAATAAAAATAAGCTAAGCAAGTACTGGGGAGATAGGAGGAGTCTTTCCAGAACAAACTCTATGCACTTATTTCATCTTTTGTTTGACAGAGACAGGCAATTTAAAAGAATCCCATTGCAGAGCAGCATACAACAGAGGACCTTCATTGATCTCAGCTGTCTATCCTTGCGACTTTGTCATCAGTCACAGTGACCACGTCACAGGAATAAACATCAGTAGACTTGGCTCAACCTTCGTCCTGCCTCATGACCTGCTCTACACTAATGTTTTCCTCCTGTTAATTCAATTATCTTATTCTTTATGCCAGGAAAGGTGTATTATTATGTGCTCAGAGTAATAACGTCACAGTGTCTACAAATCGAACAGGACTTTGCTAGAGGATGTCAACTGCTTTCAAGAGACAAGAACTCACACAGGAACGCTTTCACTTCAAGCACCACCAAGATCAAGATTATGCTTACCCAAGAACTGGGGAACAGACGGTTTTGGGCATGGAGGAGGGTTTGGGAAGATGCTTTTCTCACACATGCCACCTCGTCACACATGTCTCAGCACAGACAGCAAGGATTGGTGTGCTCCAACAAGCAGACCATGTTATCCCAACTCCTGCACCACGCTGAGCACGCACTTCGCACACCCCAGAGAGCTTTGTGCTTGCCTTGCACGTAGAGACATTTTGACACGCTTTTTGCTACTGTTTCTACCATGTCACATTGCCCTCACAAATGCTTGACATTTTACTGTGGATCTTGCCAAAAATCAGTATCTTCACACACATGCCATACACAGCAAGGGACCTCTGCTGCAACTCTGCCACGTAAAAAGCAAAGCTATTTAAGAGGTACAGGGAATAAAGCCTTGCAAATGTACCGGACCTCATTACAACTTTAAAAAGGAAGAAAGCTGCTTCAGATACCACTGAATTCTTGATGAAAGAGCTAACAGGCTGCAGGAAAACATCACCTGAGCAGTGCTTGATCTTTAACTTGAATGCCTGGTACCTACTTGTAGGCATAAAGTCAAAGAGGAGGAACGTGGTATATTAAAACATAAGACCAGTTGTCTAGTTAAATCACAGTAATATATTAAAAAAAAGAAAACAAACTTCAAAGGAAGGAAGGAAAATACAGCCCAGAAGTAAATATGTTTGTGAAAATTACCACAAAATGACAATTTATATCTTACAAAGCACTAACCAGAAGTCTTTAAACCTTCAGACGCCAGCTTATCCAACACACTACTCTGCTCTTCTCATCTTCTCAACTCGGGATATGTGAGGATACTTAAGGAATGCAACACAGATGTTTATGCTTTTTCCAAATTTAAGCCTTTCTGAAACACTAAACCGGTGAGATGAGGAGAGTTTTTCAGCGACCAGACACCAGTCTTAATTACAGAGCAGATAGGCTTGTCTGGCTGAGCTGGGAAACGGGGGGAGCAACCACTCATGCTAATGAAGACTGAAATAGAAGATTCAGCAGGTAGTTGTACTTGTTGGTATTTTTTCTTTTATACTTGACTTTTAAATTGGATCGCAGTCCTCCATCTTCCCATCCAGGAAAAATCTTGTTCCCGAGTTAATTTTGGTAGGGTAACTTCTGCTCCAACTCCCGACTTGTGCAGTCCACAGCAGAACCACAATATACATCAGCTATTGGGGCAAGAGCATTGCCAGAAGGCTGTCGAGAAGGTGGTTCATCTGAAACTCCAATTCCAACACATTGCCTGGGTCTGACTTGTTTCCGGGCTCACAGATGCGAACAAGCCAAAAAAAAGAAAGAGCCAGTAAAAATAATTACTGTGTTATTTCTTGGCAACCGCTTTCCCATGTGTATCATTTGGTATATTTTTTTGTATTTACATGTCTGCAGATAGCTTTAAAGGTATTACTGGTGTTTGGACATGTGGAAGTAAACCAGATGGCTTGGCACGGCACCAAATTCAGGTTTTTCCCCAAATTGCCCATTTCTAGCAAAGGTTGTGACCAAAAGGATGTCGATGATCTTACTGTGATAAGCACAAGAGAAGTGGACTATACTCTGAAACACGGAAACTGCCTTAGGACAACGTTGTCCACTGTTTACAGCTGTCTAGCAGTCCACCTCAGTGCTGCTTCTGATCTGTTTCTCTGCTGGGATTGAACCACAGGCACAGGAGCAGGAATCTCTGAACACAGACTTCCCCTTTTTCCTTTCTTTTGGAGGCTCCACTCCAGCACAGTCCTGCCCAATTGAGGCGTGCTGGAGCCAGCTCCTCTCCAGAGCCCAGTCACTGCCTTCCCTCCCAGCACAGGGGGGAAGACAGACACAGTATGGCTGAGCATGTATAGCTTTAGGCTGCGAGTCCAGAACCTCCCTTTTTAGTACTAAATTGACCTTACAGCTACCAAGCACCATAGGTGCCCACACTGCTGCTTCACCCCAGTTTCCCTTCCCACCTCTCCATTGTGCCCTCTGGTCCTCAAAACATTACTTGAGGGATCAGTTTTCCGCTTGAGGGTCTAGATATTCTGGAAATAAAAGAAAAACACTACACAAAAAAACCCCAAACAAACAAAAAACGCACACCAAACCAAAAAAGCAACAACAAAAAACAAAAAACCCCCGTAAACCACAGAAAAGTTTCGGGATTTTTACTCCATTAACCACTGTTGCTGACCTTCGGGAAAGGAAAGCTCTTATCCTGCTAGGCAGGTAATCCACAGCAAGGGAAAATGTTCACAGAATACAAATTCCCAACACATGTAGTTATTGCATGGGACTTCTTTAAAAAGACTAAAACCACAAAATTTATTTTTCTTTTTCATAACAATCGCAGTAATAAGAAAATACGCTCGGAAAACACTGAATTGGCATTTCTAAAGCCTCTTGGCTGCCCTGTTTTCCTCTAGAAGAACTATCTTCTTGGCACTGTCCTCCAAAAACATAGTATGTGATGCATCACATGCTAATAGCCAGAAGAGCAACATTTATGCTACTTTATATGAATGAGACATGAAGAAAAATAAAGTGTCTTATGGATAACTCAACAGGCTATTCATCTAATTGGGCCTTAATTTATTTGATCTATAATAACAAAATATTTCCTTCTATAATTTCATTCTTTAAATTCGCCAGATGACAGGATAATATTGTAAGCAGAAATTCTGTACTAGAAACCACATTCCAGTGGTATTGAGAAATCACTTTCTTGTGGTGGAACTAGAAGCCTGCTCTTGGAGATGCAAGAATTTCTTCTTCTCTGCAATAGTTTTCAGCGTGGTTGAGATGTAGTGTACACTACAGAAGAGACCTTATTTTGGATGCTGATGATCCTCATGGGTAGTAAATCTTTTTTCTTAAGCAATTACATTTCTGGCTTTAATCTTTCATTCTCTTGATAGAAGTGGTTTCCTGGATCAGGCTGAAAGCCAGAAAATAATCTGCAAAACAAAGGTTCCCCCTAGCTCTAAACTACATTTAGTATTTCTCTTTCACTGCAATCATCCCTGCTGCTTTCTTTTTAAATCTCTTTTTTTTTTTTTTTCTCCTCTCCTTTCTTCACTGTATTCCGGCCCTCAGAATCTCAATTACAAGAACACTAATCTAGAAGTCCATGTCCATCATTACTTCTTGCATCTAGTCTCTCCTTTCATATCCATGGGGAGAAACCCACTGAACGCTGGCATACCAGCCAATCTCTTCTATCTGTAAATGAAAGATCATTTAAAAAAAAATTTTAAACAGCACGCATATGAACTAAAGGGTCCTGTGACATTTTACTTAAGCCGTTAGAGGAACTGAAAAGCATTTGTTCAGTAAGACACTGTTGCTTCCTAGTAACCCTACAATTTCAGCTCTGTAGCCACATTACAGGAAGCCACAACAGCAGAGACATGTGTTACCAGTGGTCTCGCCCCTTCCAGGGGGGGCTCTTTCCATTAGGATGTGTCTGCCAGACATCACCCAGGACCATATTTCAAAGGAACACAGAAGACTGGATTGGATTGAGACACCTATCAGACTGTGAACCTGAAACCTCCTGCCAGACAGTTTGCACGTCAAGTGGTTCATTCCACACCAGGGTGGGCATCTGCGCATATCAACATATTAAAGACTTGTCCTTTCTGATTATGGGCATTAACTCTTAGCTGGATAGCTTCAGAGGCAGTAATGAGGTTTAATTCAGGTCTTCCAAGCAATCAAATTCTCTACTAGAAGTTGAAAAGGAATATTACACATACACACCAATATAGAGGGCATTACATATTCTGATGCTGTCTTGCACAAAACAAAAACTTCTTTCTTAATTGAGTTCTTTCATCATTACAGTTTTAGAAACATCTATAAAATTATGGGACTTTGCATCAGGAAACAAGGTTTCATTAAAAACACCACTTGTGAGATACAACTGCTCTCAGGGTGCAGGGTTTTCCAGACTTCAGTACGTGGCATCTACTCTTTAAAACAGTTGGTTTTGATTGTTTTGGGTTTTTGTTTTGTTTTTCCCCCCCCACAGGTCTCAACTGAGCTGATGAGCTGTCCTTTTTCTTTCTGCTTCCATAGTACAATAAACTCAGCATGATTTGTGGGTATTCAGCACTTAAGTCTGATCCTGCAGACCTTTAAGCTCTCGTTTGAACCTTTAACCTCCAAGATGTTAAAGTAAGAGGCCCAAGATTATTTAGTCCATATAAACTACCTGCATTTCCTCTTTATGGCCCCTTGCTCAGCTGCACAAAATGAGATGATATTCCAATCAATATCATATAAGGACAAGATCAACGGTCCTGCACACTCTGTGGGCTAACAAAAATCCTACAACATGTTTCAAAATAGTTGTAGACAATTCTACCTGTCTGAAGCCTTTTCTAGACTCTCCAGCACCAGTTGCTTCTTCAATGTCTTTCTCTTCCAAGGAGCAATTCATGCAAAATGTTTTCATAAATTAAAACATCTAGGAAGATGAGGAAGTCATTTCCTAGATGTGAGCCAGAGAATATCCCATCATACTTGTTTAAAGTCAGTGAAGGTACCCATTAGCACTGTTGACTGGATATGCTATTGGAAGGTGGTGACAGGACTAGATCAGTAGCCTTAATGTATCAGGAGGAACCAAACTTCAAAAAGCTCAGCCACTGAGAATTGTTATATTTGCTTAATGATTTCAAGAAAATAAATAGCTATCTTGAGTTGTCTAGGATCTGAGAAACTGAACCTGCACCTGTAGCTCCTGAGTAGACGCACATCACCTTTCACATCGCTGTGCTCCTACAAACAGGAGCCAGAGACACAATGCGATACTCAAGTTATCGATTTGCTTGACACAGAAGATGCTGAGAGGACAGTCAGAACTGCAGACCGTGTGCGTTTTAAGGGAAGCGTCGCTCCAAAGAGGTCAAAAAAGTAATTGGGCGGTAATACAATTGTGTGAAATTATATTACAGCCTATAGTTATTCATTTTATTACATTTTGCTGTAAGCCACTGAACTGATGATCTATCTAGGTTGAAGTTTATTTGGTTAAGTTTAGAAATACACAGAAAATGAACATTTCAGTGCTATCTTTGGCTTTCTTACCTAGGGCAGAGTTCAAGATACTTTAGTCTAGATTTCAAAGCTATTGCGCCTGCAGGAAGCAGCAGGTACCTAAACACTCTGAAAACCCAAGGCTGCGCTACTCCAGTATTAAACACTCGCTTAAAAACAGATTCTTCCTACACAATCACTAAAAGGATAGTTGTGTTTTTACAAAAGCAATTGCTCTCTCAGGGAACTTCTATGGTGTGCCCCTGCAAGACCCAAGCCTAAAACATGCCCACACTGTACTTGGCTAAGGAGAGCATTAATTCCTGTAAAGAAGCGCCACAAAAACCATCAGTCAGCCCAAATCTAGAAGTTTCAGCCTAAACAACTGGACTATCTCATGGCTAGCACACATAGCCTGTTTCATTACTAACTGCTAGAACAGGCTCTCCCTCCAAGGAAAGGGGTGGGAAGAGTCAGGTTTAGCCATGTTAACTAGAACGAGTTTTCAAGAGTTGTATTTAATAGTTGGTTTTCCCGGTGCTAGGCCACACCACTTATTTTTAGAAGCCATGGCAAGATGCAAAATTTCACTCTATTTCACTGATCTCTCTAAAAGCATAACTTCAGAATAATCCAAACTCCCATTCTGAAACAGGCATCCACCAGGTATACATTTACAGTTGCACATCAAAACCATCTGCACCTCCTGACTTCATATGCTTAGAAGGAAGAGTCAAATTAAATGTGGGCTGCTCTAGCAGAATATGCCTTTGAGCATTCATTAATTGAAGCTAATTCAGTTACTTGACTTCGTGAATTTTAACCAGTTATGGCTTGAACCCTCAAAGCAAAAGAGGAGCTAGCAATAACTGACTTCCCCATGGGTTAAACACAGCTATTTCTTCTTATGACAGGAGACTCATCTTGGCAAGTCTCTGCCTACATCATGGAAATGACCATCAGCTAGCCACTGCCTGGAACAGCTCATGGCCTACCACTGTACCTGCTTTCAGCCAGGAAAGCAGAGCTGCAGCTATCCTGCATGCACAATCCTGGCAGAACGCACTGGGACAAAGCTGCTGCTCTCATCTGTCCAAATATCTCACTTCCTGCTACCCAGAAGAAGGTGGAAGGCAGAGTTCTTGTGAGGATTAGACCATCCTCACTCTGTTCTGCAATGCCACATTTCCCACCTGATGGCGAGTACCGGGCATCAGTGCACAGAAGCAGCGACAATTCCCAAACATCTCCATAGCCCGTTCTGCTTTAACAGCAAGGGGCTGTCAACTCCTCTGTGAATACCCACTGCTCAGTGCTGCCTATGTATCCATACGCTTACTTTCACTGAGAGAGTAAAAAGTGACTCTTCAACTGAAGCGGTAAACACTCCTGCAGACTTGCAGTAGCTGCCTAGTTTGCTGTGCTACTTCTATATGAGAACATTACTACTTGCTATGGTAAAGCTTTAAACAAAATCCACTGCTGGTTAAAGTCTGGTAAAAATTATCTGGCATAAATTTACTGAAGCAATACTTTGCTTTTTAGTGCAGTGCTTTCCCCAGATAAATTTGCAAGGAAGTGTTATTCCCTTTCCAGCCATCTTGATTGTAGCTGCACTTGTACTTTTAGTCACTCCAGAAGAAATTTGGTCTAAGCAGGGTCAGTTCTCTGAAGTACCAAATAAGCCATCTGGTTAATCAACACACTTCCTTGAAGCCCTAATGACAGCACGCCCACGGGTGCTGATGGGAAGTGTCTCTCAGTCAGTCCACTGACCGCTGAACCTGATGGGGCACATGCTGATAGGAGGCATTCAGCCACCTATGTGGCCAAAGAACCAGCCACTTGCCAGTATCATACTGGGCTCCGCTGTATTCAGTCTACCAGTGGCATTATATGTATTTACTCAGAAAATACTTCCTTCAGGTGATGTCATTGCAAGGAAAGAAACTAGTGGGCAAAATAACTTAGGACAGTGATTAGTGAGCAAAAGTTTTTCCATGCACATTTTTTTCTCCTCAGCCAGAGCATAAAGCTAAATCTTATTTCCAGGGAGGCCTCCATTTTATTCCCCTCAGCCTTCACAATCCTCCTGTCTTCTAAAATCCATATACACACCATTAGGAGGCAATAAGCTCAAAGATATCAAACCGCGGACAATTAATGTTAACATCTGACTCAGTCTTCCTTTTCTTTTAGTGCAGTAATTTGTGGTCTTCTTGAGCGGACTTTAGAAGAGAAATAGAAGAAACTGAACACATACCAAATAAAAAATCATATATCCCTAAAAGGAAAAAAACAGTTAGACGTGACTGCAGAACATATATTCAATGCTTTGCCATTTACAGGCACTTTCACTCACCACGAGCAAGAAGAAGAATTCCAGTAGTTATTTGCCAACTTTCATATGTGTCTCCTGGTTACCCTGGACTACATACATTTTTCATACAAGTCATTATGTTGAATGCCAGGACTTTGGCACTGAGCTGTGGTTCAGTTTTCTAGACCTCAAGAACCACGTTCAAGTTAGAGTAACCTTTATAAGGCAACGTAAGATTATTTTCTTCTTTAAGGGTACCATCTAGAGTTTGGAAGTGGTTACGCTGTCCATCAGTCATCAACAAGATAGTCTAAAATTGTTACTAAAAAGTGGAAAGTAGCTACTAGAAGTTATTTGCCAGGATCAGACCCAGCAACTCCTCTGTGACCTCCATTCTAATAAGGTAGGGATAATTCTGACATAGTCTGAAAAATTAAAAGTCTCTACTCACTATACAGGTTTGTCTTCTAATATAACGGACTAGATGCAATAGTAATGTTTTTTACCAAAGCTAGTGAAAAACACTGCAGGAGTTTCACGAAGGTGTTATGCATTGTAATGAGAATACTTTGTCATATTTTCCCATCATCCTATTGCTTTTATTCACACAGAACCAATTATTAGCAAGTATCCTGTTCATCTGATGAAGATAGACGTCCACCCCCAAAGGCTTTGCCTGGGACACAAGTAATGAGGAATTATTGCTGCTCCAAATGAAGGGAATAAAGATGTACAAATTATTTATTGCCTTTAGCTGGCATAGATGCAATATTGTTTAGAAAGTAAAGGCTAAAGAAAACATTCAGCAAATTCACAGGCATGCATAATCCACATATACACAGAAGTAAACCAAGCATCTCTAATGTCCTCTCTCATCACTCAAGAGGGAGATGTGAAAACTTTACTCATAGTTTTTGCCACAACAACAAGAGTGTTCACCTTCTACTCCTGATGGGTGGTGATTTACAAGCCCAGAGTGACGGTCTTGTTACCACACACAGAGACAGGCTCCATGTTTAGACTTGTGCCAGGCTGAGCTCCAGGACCCCAAGAGGGCTCTCAGTTCCCTGCACAATGGGAGGTCAAAAACCAAACCAAACACAGAGGCTGCTCCTGGCAAGATACCACTGAACTGCACAGGGGAAGTAAGGTTTTTAAAAAAAAAAAAAAATCAAGAAGGTGCATGGTGTTTTCAAATCAGTATTTTAAATATGCTGTTCTTTGAACTTGGAAGTCAACCTGAAACAAAAGTACATGCTAAGCAACACTCTGCAAACAGCCTGAGGCTTCATAAATTACCCAAACCCTGTCACCAGGATCATCAAAATTAAAGTTCTGGGATTAAGAGCGAGGCGAGAGATGTGAAGCGCAAGCCCAGCTCCACTTGTCCAATAGTTTAAAGACAACAAGAAGCAAATATAAGTAAGTCTCCTGAACCCTAATGTTGTCCACAGAAGCGTGCTACTGGCAAAATGCTTACGCTTGTGTTTCAGGGAGGCAAGTACTGTACATACACAATCACTGAAAACTAACAGCATGTCTCTGGAAAGGACTATTGTTAAGGTAAAACCTTTTCTCTCCGCGATCAGTCCTTGATTCTCCTTTCCCCCGCAACAGAGAAGTCAGCCAACTGTTTGGTGTGAAAACAAATTCTCCCAGTGTGGCCACAAGCTGAGCTAACACAAGAAACATTTCCTCTTGCCCAACTTCTGCAGATGATGGGACTTGGTCCCAGGGCATTGTATTTAGTTTCAGTCTAGAGCTGCAGATCAGCCCGAGGCTGGGAATCCCACCCTCATCCTGGTATGAAGGAAACAGTGTTGAAAGGAAAGCATTTGGCTCCAAGAGGGAGGATTATTTTTAAGGACTAAACATTTAGCTGTTAGGGGTATAAAACACATAAAGGAATTTAGCCAGAAGTATGTATTCAACTAGGAAATAACATACAGCTTTTCTTAGTATATTGTAATTGGTTTTGTTAAAATAAAAAGAGGAACAATTTGGTGATTTTTCAAAGAGAGGCAGTCCATATTTTAACAGAGCCATTCAGATTTGATGAACTGTATATACATTTATTTACCTTTGTCTTGGTACACAACTCAAATCCATCTAGGCAGCTCTCCTTCTGGACAGTACTTCTGATGTGGAATCAACAACACTGGCACAGGTACACACGCACAAATTCACACTGAATTTACAAAACAGACACCAGCTTCTGGCCAGATATGAGCCATATTCAAAGAGGTCTGGTTTAATGCTATTGCTTCAAAATCAAAGCTAGGACCCCGTTCTTCAGTGCCCAGATAAGAGCACGCACATGGAGCACCTGGTACCTCCATGGCATTGCTTGCAGAGACACATTCATCCTTAGGGTCATGCAGCCACGGACAGGCAGATCCTCTCACAGTATGATCACGAAGTCAAAGCAGCATACAGAGTATTTTTGCACATACCCAGATTACGAAGGGGGAGAAATGCAAAACATACACCCCATAACACCCAATTCTCCTTTACACTGTCTTTTCACTTTAGAAGCAAAACACACAGTGAGCTCAAAGATTTACATCAACCTTGCAAGGCTTTCTGGGGCCTTCAAAGCACCACGGCTATAAGACAAAACATATCCAGATAATGTAAACTTAAAACTTGGAGAGTATAAGGTGCCTAACAGGATACTCAAGAATGTCTGACTGGGCTATGCCTACACTGCAGTCACTACCATAAACGCAGTTTGGTACAGAGGTGCTCTAATACAAAATTCAGCTGAGTAACAGGATTTCAGCATTTAGTCTTTGCTGAGCTCTGACCCAAATTCTGCTGCTACCTGGGCAGGCAGCTTACAGCTCAAGTACAGCTGAAGCATGCTTCAAATACAGCATCTGTTGCAGTCTAAGGTCAATACAGATAGGTGTCAACTTCCAATTTTTATGGAGCTTTGAAGCCCAGCTTTGAGATACATCTGGGAAAAGAACTGGCTCTAAGAAAGAGGATTACTTCTGAAGACAAAACATTTAGCTGCTAAGAGTATAAAATGTACAGTAATCTAGCCAGCTTTATGTACTAAACTGGGAGAATAACATCAGGAAGGTACCTATCTGTACAGTAAAGCATTAAAACACCTATAAGGAATATACACTGAGGAGGTCTATATTCAAACTTTTTGAGAATCAGACATCAAACTGCACAGCCCTTACCATGTGTTAATTGAGCTAAGCAAGCAGAAAAAAAAAAAAAAATATAAGGGCTAGAGGAAAAATAACAGAACTTGTACTTTCGTTAAATCTAACCACTCCCCCACCCCCTTCAAATAGCCAAGATTTCTCCTCCCAGTATCCTGGAACACACAATGGGAGAAACGGGACAAATCATTTCATATCTGTAAAATTATGACACTGTATGCAGCACCCAGGTACAGAGACCCACTAGGCCAAATTAAGGGGCCCTGTTAGTGCTGGGATTTGCAGGCGAAAGCCTTCATCACTCATTCTCCTGGCACCAGCCAGGAGCCTACAGTTTTCAAAGGTTTATTATTCCTATTCCCCAGTACACAGTGTTTCACTGATGTATTTAAACAACCTCCAGTAAAAAAAAAAAAAAAAAAAAAAAAAAAAAAAGGCAAAAAAAAGCAGAAGCATGCTTATCACTACCAGGGTGTGATGTCAAACTAACAGCAACCAGCTCTGGGGGAAGGTCCAAGCCTGCAAAAGCTAAGGAGAAGGAGGGAACCAAGCAACAAGTCCAGCACAGGCAACACAACTCCCAGGAGAGGGGGAAGCCAAACCAGAGCTCACTAACAGTGTATTTTAGCAGCAAGCTCTGCTAAACCAAACTGAATTACCTCCAACACAGCTTTGCCAGCTGTCCCCTTCCACAGTGGCTCTGCACAAAGTTTGAATGCCTTTAGTATTTTCTAGCTACTCAAGGCATTGAGATGAGAGTTAAATATCCACTGCCTTCAAGAAGTCTTAGCAAGTGACTTCAAGCCTAGGATTAACGACATTTCTTTTAGCTTTGTATTTGCTTGCTCAGCTTCAAAGTTTTTTAGCTGCACAAAGGTTTTTACCCTTTGTTCTTCACCAAAACTTTTAACTCTCCTCTCTCCTACCAGTCTCCACGAAGGCCAATTGGTTTTCTACTTACCTTTTAGTCCTAGATGACTTGCCTCATAGTCTGCCCAAATCGAAGGAACAGTATCCATGAAGAGATAGCACCTAATTGTCTCTGCCTATCCTTTCCTACATAGCCCACCTACAGCATTTTACTGCTGGTTCAGGGTGATTTAACACTCTCAAAATTTGTATTTAGCAACACACTCCTCAAGGACAAGGATGTTCCTAGCCACTCACCCTTTACACTCACAACACTAACCCAGAGCAAGCTGACCCAACAACCCCCTACAGACTTTTCAACGTTAAAACCTCTCCTACCAGCTGCATAAGGCTCCCAGCCTTTCTATAGGCTCCTGCCGTGACTGTGGTCATTCATATCAGCTGTAGCTTGGAACCAGCTCTCTCCCAGCTGATGCTGTTTCAAGTCCTCTCATCCTGAGCTAACAGCTTAGTAGATGCCATTAGTTTTTCTGACTAATATGTTTCTTCTTCTGAGAAAAAAAAAAAAAACAACACAACAAAAACAAAAACACAAAACATGGTATCATCTTCCTAAGGACTTTTCCTGGGTTTGCTAGGGGAAGAAAAAAAAAAATAAAAGAGAGACCAAAAAACCTTTACTGCAGCATTTTTTGTTTGGGACCCTTGAAGGAACCAAAGCAAGCACCGATTCCTGCCTTAGGACTACATGATGTTCCTCCTTACCACCCTGTGGAAGCAGCTACTGTTTCCTTACAAAGAATAGAGAGGAAAGACTCCAAAGTCTCATCTTCCCAAAAGAAGGGGATGATTGTTAAACAAATACTCAAAGGTGAGGACATATCAAACTCCATCCCAAATGCGGAAAACAGTTGAATCTACACCAAAGGAGGTATTCGTTCTCACTGAAGTGAACAGGATCAAAGTGTGCAAGTTTCTCTGAAGCAGACTAATGAGCCGACTGAGCCCAGAAACACAAACCTTTGCACACCTGGTGGTAGTTTGGATCTGTGTTTGTAAAGCAACATGTACTTGTACCACCCTACTTCAACAAGGCCGTTGCCCAGCTGCTAATGCACTGCTCTAATAAACTGAAGAGGGGTTTTCAAATTCACTTGGATAAAAATCGGGCCAGAGCTAAAGGACATCCTCAGAAGTCTTGCTTAGCAAGGGTCTGGATGACTGAGATTTAATAATGAATTTAGAATTTAATAACAAATTTAGAAAAACATCACTGCACTTCAAAGTTCTGAATAGTGCCGCTACAGTCCCATGAAGAGTAATTCAAGATTGTGTCAACCAGTACCAAAGGAAAACCATTTTAATGAGTTAAGGATCAACCAGTCAACTTTCATGTACAGGGTTAAGCTTTAAATTTGCCCCACAGCAGACAATGAAAGATAAAAGAACTGTTCTGTGCTAGGATCACTGTACTGAGAAGTTACTTTTCACCTCTACTTTAAAAATTATTTTGTTTATCCAAGCACACTCATGGGAAAAATGAATTGTTAGTCAAACAATTATTACTTAATTGCAAAAATAATATAATAATTGTTTAAAAGGGGGGAAATGAGAGTACCAAATTGACTTGAATTTATTTGACTTGAATCTTCTCCTTGTATGGGAAAACAAATGAATATTTACATACTGTAAAGTCAAGTGTCTAGCCACCAAAATAATGTCATCAAGAAGTCATCGGTAGAAAAGGTCATATTATTCAGATAGATTTTTTCCTTCTGTGCTTCTTTCTTCTTGAAGCCTAAATAAACACTCGGGCTGCAGCCACATTTTGTCTTTTAGAAGTTTGAGGAGGTTGTGAGCCCCAGTGCTTAAAGCACAACAGTTTTCCTCTTGGTGGGCAGCAAGAGCAAGGCCCCAGGGAATCAAGGGAGAGGCTTCACAGCCCGAAACAATCACCTATTCAGACTGATTAAGAGAAGACACTGTGGGAAGACAGTTCCAATCCTCCCCAGCTGCAGCCGGAGGAAAACAAGCAATCTTAAGTACACCACCAGAAGGAGCAGAGATACCCACCCTTATGTGACATACACTGTAAAACATGGGATAACATTGCCCAAAGGAACACCATCTGAAGTCCTAGAGCTGAAACATCGCAAGCTCTTTCCTGCAAATCAATTAACTGCCAGCACAACGCATTTGCCTACATATCCTTTCGGAGGCCACCTTATTCTACAAATCTGCAAGGTGCAGAGCGCTCTCCGTATGCTCACATCGCGGTGGCAATTAGAGGCACTCCACACTTCTAAAAGATTGAGCTGTGATGCCTCTAGCCCTCCTAGGAAGCAGTTGCACACCCACCTTCATAGGTGCCGTGACCACCGAGAGGGAGGTGCAGGAGAGCCGGGGAGGGGTGCGGGGCTGTGACTTCCCAGCCTGGCTGAGCTGCAGCTCCACCAAGATGCCCAAGGTATCACCTGGGAGACGCCGCTGGCAAGCCACATCTCTAGCAAAGCAGCAACAGCTGCTGCTTTTTCTTCTGGTTCAGGACGGACCCAGGTGATACCACTCATGCCAGCCAAACCTTGCTGTGGCCTGGCTTCGTTTTCAGGTGAGCCAGAGCTTGGGGCTGTTGTGGATTTTCATGTAAGACAATGCTCGGGGATTGTAGGACAAATGGCAATTGTCTTATTGAAACTTCTTCTTAATTAGCAAATTTGAATAGGATTTTTCCCTCCCAGTGTCAGCTAGATATAAATGTTGTGAAACAAAGCTTTCCAGACATCAAAGCCAGAGAGCGATTGTTTCTGGATTTCAGGCCGAGCCTGAAACTGGATCCAGACCAGTACTTGGAGACATGCTCTTTCATTTTTAAGAGCCATTGCCCAATGTAATTTCCCAAGGCCCCAAGCCTTGGTCCATATGAGCTTCATCCCCCATGTTCCTCCTGGTGGCCATTCCATTGTTTCTCAGCATCCTCAGAAAGCTGTTGCAAACAATTTACACAACCCTCTGCCAACTCAGGCAGAGATGGTACCACCACGGCCACATGAGCATCTCGAGCTATAGCTGGGTTACTTTGCACGTGATGTGAAATGAAAAATAAAGCCTTGAGCATTCCAGTCATACCAACTGTGCTCCCGACAGCGCTTTTAAACAAATCTCCACTGTTCGAGGGACAGAGCAGAACTGGAGTCTGTCTGCTTCGATTTAAATCTGCCCCTGAATGATGTCCATGAGTTAACGGAGAGAATTACAAGAGAAGGAACAAATAAACATTAGAAAAAGAAAAAGAAAACCAGACTTTTTAAACACTCAGATGCCTGGATAGTTCCCAGGCTAAGCACCCGTGTGTTAAAGGGGGGGAAAAAAAAAAAAAAAAAAAAAAGAAAAATCTTCTCAACAGCATACAAATGTTCGCAGCTCCGAGGCCGCGCAACCTATCTGCGAATCAGGTATAGATTTACCAGGGGGCCAGAGAAGGGTAATCCCTGCCTTGTTCTGATGAGCTGTGCCTTGTGGGGCAGGTGGTCTCAGGACATGCTACAGGGCTGTCTGCGGGCACACAACCCTCCCCACATGGGCTGGTGTACACGCTGCCCTCTCCAGGGAAGGGGGAAGCCACCCAGGAAGGTGCTTTTGTCTGTCAATATGGACAATACACTTGGTGGTGTGGTCAAGTGCAAAAAGCTTTAGCTACTGTACATAAAAGTCTGGCTGCTGCTGGTTTTTAGGCTCACTTCTGCCTTTAGTGCAGCAAGGGAAAGACTTACTAAACTCTGGTTTAGATGTACCTCAGCCAAAGCCTTTCTGGTTTTAGGGCAATGGCCCCGGGATTCTCCATTTGTGCCCACACTTATGCTACTGCACGACAAGCAGAAAGGCCACGTAGCCCCTCACTCTACCACCTGAGATGTTAGGAGCCCAAGTTTGCAAACACAGATGAGGAGCCACCGATTACAGCCTGGTGTTAATGTACAGCACATGGCAAGTCCCCAAGGAGTGACAGTAGGTCACTTACATGGTATCTAACTTGTCCCGCAAAAAGCTATCTAGATTGTCATTTGGCCCGGATCTCATATTTATGTGGTTCAAATTTATGCCCACGTTTAATGCAGGAATGTTAGAGCTTGAGTGTAATTTGTGTTTGTACTTCTAATAGCTATCTAGAAAATATTAGACAAAGCCAATAAAAGGAAAAGCTTTCCCTTGTCTTTCTCCTGAAACTCCTCTTCAGCTTAACCCAATTTTCCAAGTCACTTAGAGGCCTTTAAATAAAATGAAATCCTAACGATGTCACTGCCATGAATAATTAATTGTACTGGTACAATCTCTCAAACAAAATCCATTCTCATTAGATTAGAGGTTTTCTCAAGACACACGAGTTCATTATGGCATTTTTACATCCTTCTTGTCTCTTACATTTCTTTGTCTTTCCTTATCTATGTCGTTCCTTATTTGTGTCGGAGATCTAGGACTCCATCATCTCAGTAGCCACCAAAATGACATACCAATGCCCAGGGAAGAAGAGAGCTTCTGTACAACCAGGCACACGTTAGCGTGAGTGTGACAGCCCTGCCTATAGCTTATGGGGCAGCCCAGCAGGGTGGGCAGTTCACTGGCCACTCCTGTTTCCAGAGTCCAAGAACTCATTTTGAAAGGTTTACTCTCTGCTAAAAGCTCTAACCTTGAACAGTTCAGGAAGCATGGTCCAATTTTTGTGCGAAATCTTTGTTAAATCCATTCTCAGTGTTTTAAGTTATAAGAGATTAAAGAGTATTACCATACTGATATTAAAAACCAGGCATTTTTAAAAATTCTTTTAAGCAGCTTTATATGTAGATTGATAAGGATAACAGGTAAGTTCAGGTTAGAGCATCAAATCCATTGCACATAGGAATTGATTCGCCTACCACCATTTTGGCAGGCAAAACTTCCAAGACAATCAAAGCCGCATTTACCCAGAGATCAAAGAAACTATTTTGAAGTATAATAGGAGTCATTCATAGTATCCTTAATAATGGGCTTTGCCACAAGAAATAAAACTTATGTCCAGACACGACCCAACTTAAACTGCTACCATCTAATACACTTTTTCTTTAGCTTCTGACAGTCCAGGCCCACCCTGTGGATTTTCTTCTGACTGTCATTTCTAAGCTGTGATCTCTAAGCATGTAGAAGAAGGTGATCAGGAGTAGACAACATGGATTCACGAAGGGGAAATCACACTTGACCAATCTGACAGCCTTCTGTGATGGCATGACTGGCTGAGTGGATGAGGGGAGAGTGGTCAGTGTCATCTACCTTGACTTCAGCAAGGCTTTTGACACTCTCCCATAACTTCCTCATAGGTAAGTGTGGGTTAGACGAGCGGACAGTGAGGTGGATTGAGAACTGGCTGAATGGCAGAGCTCAGAGGGTTGTGATCGGCAGCACAGAGTCTAGTTGGAGGCCTGTAGCTAGCGACGTTCCCCAGGGGGTCGGTACTGGGCCCAGACGTGTTCAATTTATTCATCAGTGACCTTGATGAAGGGACAGAGTGTAGCCTCAGCAAGCTTGCCAATGACACAAAACTGGCTGTGCTGCCATTCAGTGAGACCTGCACAGGCTAGAAAGCTGGGCAGAGAATAACCACATCAAGTTCAACATGGACAAGTGCAGGGTCCTGCACCTGGGGGGGGAAGAACCACCTGGGAGTCCTGGTGGATGACAAATTAACCATGAGCCGGCAGGCCTTCTGTTGCCAAGAAGGCCAATGGCATCCTGGGGTGCATTAAGAGTGGGGACAGCAGGTTGAGTGAGGTTCTCCTCCCTCTCTACTCTGCCCTGGTGAGGCCCCATCTGGAGTTCTGTGT
This sequence comes from Podiceps cristatus, assembly GCA_000699545.1. Taxonomy (NCBI): domain Eukaryota; kingdom Metazoa; phylum Chordata; class Aves; order Podicipediformes; family Podicipedidae; genus Podiceps; species Podiceps cristatus. The sequence continues at coordinate 8,092 of KL260054.1, read as the reverse complement.
CCAGTTCTTGGCTCCCCAGTTCAGGAAGGACATACCTGGGAGTCCTGGTGGATGACAAATTAACCATGAGCCGGCAGGCCTTCTGTTGCCAAGAAGGCCAATGGCATCCTGGGGTGCATTAAGAGTGGGGACAGCAGGTTGAGTGAGGTTCTCCTCCCTCTCTACTCTGCCCTGGTGAGGCCCCATCTGGAGTTCTGTGTCCAGTTCTTGGCTCCCCAGTTCAGGAAGGACATGGAACTACTGGAGAGAGCCCAGCGTAGGGCTACAGAGATGACGAGGGGACTGGAGCATCTCTCCTGTGGGGAAAGGCTGAGGGAGCTGGGGCTGTTTAGCCTGAGGAAGAGAAGACCGACAGGGGACCTCATCAATGCTTATACTTATCTCAAGGGCAGGTGTCAAGACGATGGGGCCAGACTCTTTTCCATGGTGCCCAATGACAGACAAGGGGCAACAGACACAAACTGGAACACGGGACGTCCCATCTGAATATGAGGAAAAACTTCTTTCCTGTGAGGGTGACAGAGCCCTGGCACGCGCTGCCCAGAGAGGCTGGGGGGTCTCCTTCTCTGGAGATACTCAAAACTCACCTGGATGCAGCCCTGTGCAACCTGCTCTGGGCGGCCCTGCTCTAGCAAAGGGAATGGACTAGATGATCTCCAGAGGGCCCTTCCAACCCTGCCTTTCTGTGATTCTGTGACAGTGACAACAGTGTAAGGAATAAAAGCTCCCTGAAGTCCCCCAAACAACTAGTCTTTTGGAAGATGCATAAAAATAAAATGCAGATCATCCAAGTGTCTTCAGGAATCTAATTTGATTTTTCTCAGAGGCAAGTGTTACTTTCAATGCTGAGGACAGATTCCAAGTCTGATAGTTACACTTCACCTCTTACCTGTGCCCTGTGACTTCCGTGGGATATGGCATTGCTGTGCCACTTTGGATACCTCCGCACAAACTGCAACCCCTGCAAGCACACACTGCTAACAGGGCACTGAAACAGAGAACTGAAAGGGACCTCTGCCCTGTCACGGGATTCCTCAAGCACCATCTTACACCTACCTGTGGTCTTCATCCCCATCAGTCTTCTTGGGAAGATAACACTTCCATAGTTAGGAATCATCTTCTGGCCAAATTTACTTCTTGGAGCTTATATACATTCCTCTTCAGGCCAGTTTTGTCTTTTACACTAAAGAGCTCTTCTTCCTGACAGTTTATCCCCTTGATGTATTTGCAGGCAACATTCATTATTTCTCAGCTTTCATCTTAGACTATTTAAATTCTCCTGATCATCCAAGTGTCCTGTCCCTCCATGCTACTCCACTTCAGAGATTATCTGTGATGAAAATGGGAGACTGGAACTGTACACAGCGTTGCACATTAACACCTTGAACAGTGGAGGGAGTTAATAATTCCTCCCCTTCTGCCAGTACCTCATTTGAGGTACCTTAAGAAATCGGGATCGTAGATAACATTTTCCTAGCTACTTTGCACCTATGACTCCTTGTGAACCTCTGATCATCCAACCTGCCCAACATCCTTTGCTGTTTCCAAGTGCTATGCTCTTGGTTTGTAAGAGTAATTCTTGTTATTAGTCATTAATTTCTTCACCTAGCTCTTTGCATTGCTGCGTTTCAACCCATTTTCATTAGCCCAGTCCTCACTGAAGCACGTCACCATCCTCTTCATGATGCCGTTGCCTCATAACTTCATGTCAGTATCAAATTTCATTGGCACTCCAGAGCCCGGCCACAGACGTGCCCTGGCTAGGAGGACTGTAACCACAACATATAACCTAGCACTGGAAGAGCCCAAGGGAAAGGGATGTTACCCCGTTATTTTCTGACTGCCCATGTTAATGTGTCCTTAAAAACACTGCTAGTTTTTATGCAAGATCATGAATTGAAATATTCAATATGATTTTTTTCCCTTCAAGGCTATGTTTAAAAACATGTCTCCAGCTCTGTAATCCCCCTGTCAGTAAAGCTTCCCGTTATCTCTTCTTTATCTAGCCTTTGTATTCATCCCTATCTTATCCATCTAAACTAGTACATTCTCTCAAAGGACCATAAAATCTGCTCTGCCAGACATCATAGAATCACAGAATGGTTTGGGTTGGAAGGGACCTTAGTGACCATCTAGTGCCAACCCCCTGCCATGGATGGGCAGGAACAGCTCCCACCAGACCAGGTTGCTCAAAGCTCTGTCCAACCTGGCCTTGAACACTTCCAGGGATGGGGCATCCACAGCTTCTCTGGGAAACCTACCAGTGCCTCACCACCCTCAGAGTGAAGAATTTCTTCCTTAGATCTAATCTAAATCTAGCCTCTTTCAGTTTAAAGCCATTACCCCTTGGTCCTATCACTGCACATCCTTGCCAAAAGTCCCTCTCCAGCTTTCTTGGAGGCCACCTTTAGGTACTGGAAGGCTGCTAGAAGGTCTCCCCACAGCCTTCTCTTCTCCAGGCTGAACAGCCCCAACTGTCTCAGCCTGTCCTCACAGGAGAGGTGCTCCAGCCCTCAGATCATCTTTGTGGCCCACCTCTGGACTCACTCCAACAGGTCCATGTCCTTCTTGTGCTGGTGGCCCCAGAGCTGGATGCAGCTCTCATGAGAGCAGAGGGGCAGAATCACCTCCTTTGGCCTGCTGGTCATACTTCTTTTAATGCAGCCCAGGATATGGTTGGCCTTCTGGGCTGCAAGTGCACACTGACAGGTCACGTTGAGCTTCTCATCAACCAACACCCCACCTTCTCCTCAGGGCTGCTCTCAATCCATTCTCTGACCAGCCTGTATCTGTGCTTGGGATGGCCCTGACCCACACCAGGACCTTGCACTTGGCCTTGTTGAACTTCATGGGTTTAAGCAGGGCCACCTCCCAAGCCTGTCAAGGTCCCTCTGGATGGTATCCCTTCCCTCCAGTGTGTCAACCACACCACACAACTTGGTGCTGTCAGCAAACTTGCTGAGAGTGCACTCCATCTCACTGTCCACATCACTGACAAAGACGTTAAACAGTGCCAGTCCCAATACCAGCCCTGAGTAACACCACTCGGCAACGGCGTCCACTTGGACACAGAGCCGTTGACTGCAACTCTTTGAGAGCAACCATCTAACCAATTCCTTATCCACTGAGCATTCCACTTGTCAAATCCATGTCTCTCCGATTTAAAGACAAGGATGTCATGTTGGACAGTGTCAAATGCTTTGCACAAATCCAGGTAGATGATATCAGTTGTTTTTCCCTTATCTACCAACCCTGTAACCCAGACATAGAAGGCCACCAAATTTGTCAGGCACAATTTGCCCTTAGTGAAGCCATCCTGACTGTCACCAATCACCACCTTATTTTCCATGTGCCTGAGCATAGGTTCCAGGAGGATCTCCTCCCTGATCTTGCTGGGCATGGAGGTGAAACTGGCCTGGATTTTCCTGGGTTCTTCTTTATTTCCCTTTTTAAAAATGGGGGTTATGTTTCCCCTTTTCCAGTCAGTGGGAACTTCACTGGACAGCCACGATAGGCTGCTCCTATCTCCTCATCCACTTGGTGTTCCTGGTCAGGTGGCTTGTGGCAGACCCCCACTATAGTGTTACCTGTCCCTGCCCTCCCATTTAATCCTGACCCATAAGCTTTCGGCCAGCTCCTCACCCATCCCCAGGCAGAGCTCCATGCGCTCCAGCTGGTCACTGGCAGAGGGTGACACCCCCTCCTCGTCTCCCCCGCCTGTCCTTCCTAAAGAGCCTGCATCCTTCCATTCCAGCACTCCACTCATAGGAGCCATCTCACCACGTCTCCGTGATGCCAATAAGATCATAGTCCCATGATGTTTCATGTTCCAGTTGTCTCTGCAGCACTTCCCTATAGAGCTTTCGCCTTCATTCGAAGTCGAGAGAAGTTCTGCACTGTTGATGTCCGCAGCTTCAAGACTCCTCTAAAGACAAGTCCTTGAGCTCATTAGTCCCCCTTACTCTCCTCATTATTACTCTCAAAGTTTGCTTTCCTGAAATCAAGCATCATAAGTTTTCTTTAACTGCCTTCTAACAGAACGCTTCTGGCATTCAGTCAATCCAAGCGGTTTGGTTTGGTTTTGATAATTCTTTGGGAACATCGTTCCCTCTGATCATGAATGAGTCTGCAGTACTGATGACTCCTATTAGACCAATGACTGGTGAAGAAATCCACCAGTTACTGGCCACAAGACTACCTGGATCCTATTAATCCTAGCTACTGTTTTCCCTACCTAGATTCTCCAGATCAAATTTAATTATGGAAAACCATCCATTTCTAAATCTAAGTCTGGATATCTGCAAATAACACTCCCAACTCTGTATCAGTAGATTTTTAATTAGTTTTGTTAACCTTCCTTCCCATAATTATTTAATCCAAAGTGGACCTATTTGACCAGTGCTATCCTTTTTTGCTTCTTTGCCATCTGTCATACCGTGGACACAAAATTATCAATACCTTTAGTTTTATTAATCTTTCCTGAATGGTCCACCTCTTTGAAAACCTGATGTTCTTTTATGATCTCTGTTCCCGAAATGTATTTGCAATCCCGCCGAGATCCTTCACCAGTAATTCATCTGACTCTATTGCAATGTTAATTACATGTTTGCGTTAATGCAATTGTAGTGTCAAGGCCATCAGGGTATTTTTAAATAGTGTAGCGCAACGTCCTTACACCAACTTCATGGCTCTGGCTGCTGGGCTCCCCTGCTCTCTACTGATGCGTGTTTTTGCAGAGGTCAGCTCCGCATCTTCGCTGAAACCCAGCAACTGACAGTTCATTGACTGCAGATCAAAGCAGAAAATCTCTCTTGCGGTCTAGGGCCCACAGTTCCTCTTCTACACAAAAAGACTCCAACATTTTGCAGCAGATTCTGAGTAGGCTATACTCAACTAAAGAACAGCTCCTTAGATACACATGTAATTGAACGTGAGTGAGTGCACGCGTGCCTATGTGACTATACAGTGAGTCAGTCTGTTATCCCTACCAGGAAGGTCACTATAGCTATTAAATTACAATGGGCAAAAACATCAGTGTAGCCATTAAAATCAAAACCAAATTGATTTTCGAGATGATCACTATCCATATTTGCAATTACAATTTTTCCTCTTAAAAATGGAAAATTCTACACAGACAGAAGGGCAGTGCAATAAACTCCATAGTTTTCTGTTAAACTTGGAAAAATCAAGATAATTCACCCTTAATGTTCCTTGACCTAATTTGTTTGTCTTTTAGCATCACAAGGGACAGAAAATATTAAGTGGCATCATCTGCAATGTGAGTACCAAGGCAACAGGCTCTCAGCTTAAGGACAAAGTAATATCTCATGGTACTTCTATGGAGACAAAGCTCTTAAACGTGTTTCAATGATGCTACTTGTGCTGTCGAACATGTGGTTTAAAAACTTATTTGTATTTGTGTTCTTGTTATTCTTTATACTTGGAACATGGCAGACCCTCAGTGATGAGCAATTATACTGCATGAAGTGAAAGACCCTCCTCAAGAAACACAGAAATGGAGTTTAACCTGGTACCTTACGGGAAGTGCTTTCACAACCTCCATCTCAATTAGTGGCATTTCAGAATAGCCCTGACACAATTTAAAATCATCGGCAAGCCCTGGTTTTGAGCTGACATGGAACTGTCAGGAGAGGAGAGGAAGGCAGAGGGAGAAGCAAAGATTTTTCCAAGCGATCACTCAGTGCTTTCATACATCACAAAAGCCAACTCCCAAACAGAGATTTTCAGCAGCAGCTCTAAACGCACAAAAGAGGCCAGGATCTTTGTCCACATTAACAGAGAGACTCCAAAAGCAGTATAAAGCACTCCACTAGCCCAAAAGAAGTCACCCTGGGTATGTGTGATGGAATGGAAATGGAAAGATAGCCATTATATCTTATTTGATAAAAAGTCCCTATTGTATAACCATCTACAATTTCTGTAAGTTCTTCAACTTGGTTAACAAAAAGTCTGATTGTTGCTTCCCTTCAATGAAGTTCTACCTTCATCTTTAACAGACATCTAGAAATGCCAACAAACACACAGCAAAGAGGAATAGATCTTTCCAACAAACAGCTCCTCCTTGCAACGCATTCCCTGACCTTCACCGTGTTTTTCACCACTGCCCATCTTAATGCAACACCAGTGTCACAGAAACAAAGCAATGCCAGAAAAACTACTTTAATTGTATAGGTTTAACTTTAACACTATAATCTATGCCTCACATTTTACACATGGAAGGTTCTTAATTGGCAGCCATGAAAAAGGAGACAAATCACAGAATGGCAGGGGTTGGAAGGGCCCTCTGGAGATCATCTAGTCCAACCCCCCTGCTAGAGCAGGGTCACCCAGAGTAGGCTGCACAGGAACGTGTCCAGGCGGGGTTTGAATATCTCCAGAGAAGGAGACCCCCCAGCCTCTCTGGGCAGCCTGTGCCAGGGCTCTGTCACCCTCACAGGAAAGAAGTTTTTCCTCATATTCAGATGGAACATCCCGTGTTCCAGTTTGTGTCCGTTGCCACTTGTCCTGTCACTGGGCACCATGGAAAAGAGTCTGGCCCCATCGTCTTGACACCTGCCCTTGAGATAAGTATAAGCATTGATGAGGTCCCCTGTCGGTCTTCTCTTCCTCAGGCTAAACAGCCCCAGCTCCCTCAGCCTTTCCCCAAAGGAGAGATGCTCCAGTCCCCTCGTCATCTCTGTAGCCCTGTGCGGGACTCTCAAGCCACTCCAAGAAGAATGGAAGGAAATTGGGATTTATTTCCCATCAGAAGTCTCTTGATTGCTTACAGCCACCTATAAGAGGGCAGAAAAAAAGACCAAAGTAGAGAGAAACTGAAGCATATGCAATGTTCTATATTTCATATACATGTAAAATTATGTATATCTGTAATAGCTCAGATAACCTTGGGGCCAGATCTTTGTATAGTGCAAGCAGCCCAGATCCACCCAGCTTATTAACTGGCTTCACATGATGTACTTGCACCAGATGAAGACGAGAGCCAACAGTTCTAGGGTTCTGCCTATGTTTTACTTAGACACGTTTCCCTTGAAATTCAAAACCAAGATGCTCTCCAGACCAGTTTAATGCCTTAAAAAATGTGCATTCCTAGTTCCTGAACCAGACTTTGGAACAACAGCTGTGGTCTTACGAGACAGTCTTTGACAGCAACATCCTCTTAAGATATTGCCATTGAGTGGTGCTCTCGTGCCACGCTACGCTGCCTCCCCCTACATTGCACCGTCTCATCTGCTCACGTGCCCGTGAGGGAATCAGACCAGGGAAGCAATTCAGCCTTCACAAACCCCACAACAGTGACAACCTCTACATGATTCAGCCCCTACCTGGTGCCATGCTGTAACACTCAATCATGTCACCGGTATTTGGATATAAGGAGGAAATTCTTTACGATGAGGGTGGTGAAGCACTGGAATGGGTTGCCCAGAGAGGTGGTGGAGGCCCCATCCCTGGAAACATTCAAGGCCAGGTTGGACGGGGCTCTGAGCAACCTGATCTGGGTAATGGTGTCCCTGCTCACTGCAGGGGGGTTGGACTAGATGGGCTCTGGGGGTCCCTTCCAGCCCAAAACATTGTGTGATTCTATTACAGATTAGGGTACCGGATCTCTGCAGATACTGTCACCTCACTCTGTAAAGGACCTCAAAAGCCGTCTATCAGAGGCCTTGTGAATTCCAGCCTTCACCAAGCAACTGCAGTTAGCAAAACAGCATTAAGGAGGTATCAGCTGTGCTCTACCAGCAGCAGCTTGGAAAACTTAATAGATGACTCAAGACAAATGTTTGCTTCAGCAACTAAAAAAACCCCACTTGCTTTGAAGAATCATACACCATAGCTACTTGCTAGGGAGACCCACGCTGCCTTTTGCATTATAATTAATAGGTAAGAAGATTAAGACATATCAAGACCAAGTCAGGCATAATCGTCTTAATGATGCTTGTGCCGTAACTTACATGTTACACCCTATCCTTGTGACCACAGGGGAAAGAAATGGAAAAATAAAAATTTAAAAAAACCAAAACAGTGTTGTGCAAGTAGCGTACAACTCGACGAGACGATGACCCCACGTTTCCCA
>JMFS01022207.1:0-35823 GCA_000699545.1 Podiceps cristatus | reverse complement strand
AAGTCCCTCTCAGCAGGGCTGCTCTCAGTCCATCCCCAGTCTGTATTGATATCAGGAGTTGCTCCAACCCAGGTGCAGGACCCTGCATTTGTCCTGGTTGACCCTCACGAGGTTTACCTGGGCCCACCTCTTGAGCTTGTCCAGGTCCCTGGATGGCATCCCGTCCCTCAGGGGCCACCGCACCGCTCAGCTTAGTGATCTTCTATAGTTCTTCGCAATCAGCCTTTGTCCTTGCCGCTCTAAACAACATGGTCTCATTTGCAAACTTTCTTAACTCACTGCAGACTACTGGCTGGGGTGACGAATGGCAGCCCACGTCCCAGGGGAACTCCACTCATGTCGCAGTTGCACTGCAAAAGCTGGCTGTTTACTCTCTGCTTTGTCTGCCTGCAACATACCAGCTATTCATTTCTGTGTAGGCCTAAGCTCTAATAACCAATGTACCTAGTCCCTTTGTGGGCACTATACAGTCCCTGTGAGATAACAACACATCTGTCTGCCAGCAGCTCTGTGCTGCTCTGAAACGCCTAAATCAAACTGCTGTACGTGCATGAGTTTCTGTATTTCATTCTTGGACATTAAATACTGCAGTATTTAACTTCTCTGCACCCAAGTCCTTCATTGGATCTAGCCTGAAGTACACACCAACACTTTTCCTTTGTATAGAAACAGTAGAATAGAAAAGCATTTGAAGGTACTACCTTTTTGCAGTCCTTTACTGCAGAACTCAGCTATGCTTCTGAAAGAATGATAAACGTTGGGCTGAGGTCTGCACAGTCAGGAGGCTGAAGTCTTTCTTTTCCCCAGTCTTCCTCTCATACTTCTCTCTCATCAGTCAGTCTTTGTATCTCTGACATCTATCACTGAAATGGGGAAGCTTATGTGGGAGATGGAACTAGACACAATCCGGACCCAGGGTGAGACCTGCTGCAGGGAGTCTTGCTCTCAGTTTTTGGCAGGTGGATCTCAGCTGTGTCCGCTGCACTTGAAGCTGCAGGGTACTGTTCACAAACTCCTTCCCAAACACACACCAGAGGGGACTGCACAGTCCTAGAGGTTAAGTCAGTTTTAATAAATGGCTTCACATTGTTAGAGGAAATGAAAGCTTCTCCCCAGTGATTAGATTTGGTTTCAATAGAATTCATTTATTTACTTAAATATGATCCTCGTAAGGAGATTGAAAGACAAACACTGTGAAGATTAATCATTATAAAATGGCAATCCAGGAAAAACTAATTGACACGTCTTTTGAACCAAACAGGCATCTAACCTAACTGGACAGTAATGCATTCTTACTGTATATTACATCTGGACCTCCAACTATCTAGAAGCCATAAAGCTTAACTGCCCCACTTTTTCTTAAAAATAAACATGCTGAAAAACAGGAAAGAATTTTCCATCTCTGGAGGCAGATTTTATTAAAAACATACCGAACCAGATACTACGTATACTCTCTCTATATGTATACTCACATGTATACATTTTATACATATACATATTTATATTCTATATACTGAACTAGAATGAGGTAATAATTTTAAAAAGGGAAAAGCTGGTATCCAAGGCATATTAAATAAAAATGTCTGGAGAAAGATAAATCCTTCAGTGTGTCATTATAAGTGCGCTATTACTTCCATATTGCTTTCCAGCCCATCAGTTTATTCCAGGGGCTTCCTAGGCTGCAACAAACTTCCCAGAGAGCCTTCCAGATTTTTAAGAACTCACCTTCTTTCTCTGAGGACTTAGCTGTGGGTTTACTCCCTTCTTCAAGCAAGTCCTCTGTGCCTCCTTGCCACGACAAGGCAAAATGCAGCTGTCCTTTCCTCCTTTCCTAATTTTTTTTAACAAAACCACAATATTGTAGTGACTACAGAGTCAACTACAGGTTGGGTATACGTTTGTACCCTCTGTTGCACACATAATATGGAAATGGTTCAAAAGCTCTGTCCTTAGATATTTATTTACTATGCATTTTATGTGCATAGTAAATGGGCTATGTTTGATGTGTCAATCTGTTTGCTCTTATATTGTGTACACTTGCCAATGCCCTTTGCTGTAGTCAGTGTAGTAGCGTATCAGATCACAGCCTGATCAAACAAGAAACTGTAAAACAAATACCTTTAAAATCCTACTGTTTTGTCATCTCTGGGGAGACTCTACCTAAGTTATGAGCTCTGATAGTATTAAATGAACACAGATGATTCATGGCTTACCACTAGTTAAGAATGGTATGAGGAAGAGCTGCTTTTTAGCTTTCTTCTTTATAACTGGCTTCTTCTTGACTGCTTTTGTCCATGAGCTAACATTTGTTTATGACATCAACATGTTCTCTCTTGGAGATAGCTGTGGTGTCACAAAAACCACATTGTGGTTTTACTGCAAATGAATCAGTAGGAAGATTGAAAGGAAACAACTTCTACTCAGCTACCTTGCTAATCAGCACTCACGGTGGGGGAGGGGGGATTCTTCCCAGAACAGAATGGGGATTATTTAATGGGAGAGAGATTTGGGAGTTGTTTATAGAAAAGTCCCTAAAGCCTTTGGACAAAAATACAGCTGCAGTGCTGAAAGCAAATCAGATGTGGGATTGAATTGCTGGGGTAAACAAAGCAAAGCCTGGGAGGGGAAGGTCTTGTTACATAAGACACCAGCTACATTGCATCAAAAATGCTGTAACCCCTATGGTGTCCTGTGCCTCAGGGTATAATTGCTCTTGAAAAAATAGGAGCAAAGCTGAACAACCAAAATGATAACAAGGTTCAAATATTTAAGCGCTAAAATGTTAGAAAATATGAGGTTTCCTTTCCATGGGGAAAAAAGAAAAAAGAAGAAAGACACCTTTAGAATTATCTACTGAAAGTGTTTGGGTTTAGCATACAAAAAGCTAACCTGGGTGTCAGTGCATTTCTTTTTTTTTTTTGCAGTCACAGAGAGCAAAAAATGAAGCTAAGTAATGCAAAAATCAGATGATGGAAACATAATGAAGGCTAATGATCACATAAAATAGGTTATCAAAAACCTATTGAGTGCCTTTAAAAGATATCTCTCTGCCTTTCAGAACATTCAGCAGAAAAAAAGGATAGAGAGTTACAGGAGCACGAAAGAAAATGATATAGAGAGCACAAAGAGGAGCAGGTTTAACAATGGGACGTGTCACACTCTGCTCTGCTCTGCAAGTCCTTCCCCTGCGTTCATCACTGTGTATCTGCTCCCCATTCCTGTTCCCTCTTTATCAGCAGACTTAGCCTGTCAGAGAGTGTGAGATGAGCTCGCATTTTTTTATCCTGGTTTTGCATGGAAATAAGTCTCATGAAACAGCACTGTTTCTTTGTCTTTGCTGATCTTTCACACCCCTGTAGCAACTTGCAACCTGTGTGGCCAATTTTAACCATATGTTTCCACATATATTTCCACAAATTTCACGAATAGGTAGTGGGATAGAAGAGAGAAAGAGAGACCTTTCAAATGTCCTGAGCTGCATTATGAGCTGAAGTCTGATTAAACATCAGAAAATCCATATCATCTCTCAAACTCTTTATACAAACATCTGCAAAACTGTCTTCTTCATTGCTAATGCTTATAGAAAATCTTTCTTAATTTCTTTCATTCCGGGGAACTCCTAAAAGGGAGAAGTTTTTGGGTTTGGATCAAACTGAAGAAGACTGAATATATCCCAAAGCCCTGCTTGGTATTCTAGCTGTACCAACTGGTCCAGTAAAAGATACTACCTGTCTCGAGAGATCTTGCCCCTGAACAAGGTACTACTTTTCAGCAAATATACTACAAAATAAATAATATCATATGAAATAACTGTGTAGATATTAGGGGTGGATTTACAGTGTGTCCTTACAGCTCAAATAAGATTTTTAAAAAGTCTTACAATGTGCAGTCTTGCTGTTGTGTTGTTTGAATGTTGAGGTATTCATTCATTCATGTGCTTTTGTATCAAAGCTGTATTTTAGTCTTGCATATGAATTCTAAATGACCATTACTCACAGAAAAAGGAAGAGAAACTCTCTCTTGAATATACTTCATTAATATGGAACCCACTACTTTAAAAGGAGATTGGGACAAGCCATCTGGTGGGATATTTTTAAAAGTTGAGTTGCAATCAATATTTGGACAGCTATGCCAGCCAAAAACATTTATTTACAGATAGGACAAAGAGGCCAGGCATTGGTTGCTCATTGTGGTGGTCAGGCCAAAAGGTTCTCACCTATTTTATCCATAATTGCTTGTCCAAAAAGATTCTGTATTTTCTAGAAAACTTGAACCCACTAAATTTTGTTTCATGTACGGATTATTAAAAACATTGGATTTTTCTAGTTACAGGTATCTATATTACAGGCTTAGAGGCTACAAAACTTGTGTCTAGACAGGGCTGTGGTACAATCCAGTAGAGTAATTATGGCATTCCAAATGCCAATCACAATTATATATAAGAGTGTGCCTTGGGAAATATTAAGGTGCATGAAAAAAGAAAAAAATCTTTCCAAACTATCTCTTCCATTATTTCATTTTTGTTTTAATGAAGAACCTTTTGGGGAAATTGCTATGCTTGAATAGCATGAAGAATGTACATGACATTTTACTTCATTCACCCGTGACCCTGCCTATTATTCTTCTCAGCAGTCCAGAAATGAAACTTTTTATAAGCTATTTGCTCTTTACTGGTCATTTAATTATTATGCACCTCATTTCTTTTGTTTAGTTGTTAATATAAAATATATATATTTAATTTTCTGTAAGTTTGGGCTATTTTATAATTTCATAGGGTATTCCAAGGTGTGTATGTTACTGTAAGATAACACTGGCAGGTCACTAAAAGCATTTGCCTCTGCTTCATACTTCACAACACCCGCAAGGCACACGTTATCTCAGAGTACCACACGTCCTGTTAAGCCTTACAGTTTCTGTGGCTGATGGACAAGCTTACTGTCAGGGTCTTAGCAGAAATGCTACTTTTATATGTTTATAGCTCTCCCATTGTCTACAGTTCAGTGCTGAGATGCACATCCATCACATATCAGATGCGTATAATGGGAAGGCACTTAGACCAAAGTCAAGAAACATAACACTAGTTGCCTTTGAAAATCTGTGGAAGTTTGGACAGTTTGAGTGCCGAGCTGCTAGTGGGCAGAGATGGGCCAATGCCAATAGCAACACGAAGAACACCACCACTATTTCAAATTATTTTCTGGTTTAAGAAAAAAAAAATCAGTAGAGGAGACATTAATAAAACAAGATTTACAAAGACTGGCTGTAAGCTGACTTGTCAGTTATCAAGTGTGAGGAGCCTACATTTTGGGAAGGCCTCACGAAAATAATCACATATATTTTAATTGCTTGGCTTTATGTGTTTCTTATAAAAGCTCTTAGAAAAATTGAATTAAATAAATTTTCTGTGAGATAGAAGTAAAAAATGTAAAGTTTTACTTAAGCACCTGCTTAAACTTGAGACCCATTTCAGTGAGACTATTCAAATGGTTTAAGTTAAGCTCATTCTTAATGGGGACCTAATGTCTAGCCTGCTACTCTCAGGCATTAGACGTAGCTCTCCTTAAGAATTATACATCTTAATTCCCTATGTAATGCCATGGATACATATCCTTAGCATCCATTATGCAGGACAAAAACATGTAATTGGATCCCATAGTGACAGTGGCATCTGTCAAAAATCAGAGAAATTCCTTTTCTTTAAATGGGGTTTTTTCAAAAAATAGAAAGCATATATGTTATTCCTTGACTTCAAGGGCAATTCTTTTCTTGTATCTATTGTCATATTGCTAGTTGAGGTGATATATATGTTGTTATAAATACAGAAAATCATGGGTTTGCATCTTGTAAAGTTGTTTCCCTTTGGAAGCTTGTATGTGATTCATCAAGAAAAGATATTGTCGTGTAATTCTGCTTGTGTGTGTGTAGGGAGCAGATGGCTCGGTGGTTACCTCAGGCATCCAGGATGGTGGACAAGCTAAAGCAAATAGTTGTTAATTCTGACTTTCTAATCTTATCTTAGCAAGTGATGAGCATTTACTGCATTCCCGGAACTGGACACTGACTCCTCAAGAAATAGAATCCATGAGCTATATGAAATGAGCTGAACCTAAGCATGGGATTCATTTCAAACTTGTTCCTTGAACATGAGATCGAACAAAATGTTGATAGAAACCTTGAATTTTGCAGCTTGGGACCATTTTTAATTTGAAAACATAACACTTTCTGTTAATGGAAAATAGAGATAGCTTGAACTGTAAGTCAAATTGTATCCTTTTCCCATTAATCCCTACCAGGTTTTCATGAACTACAATTTTCTCATATAGCAGCTGAGAAAAGTGATGCACACTTGATTCTCCAGTGGGAACATAACTCATATCACAACTTACAGGGGCAAATTAAAGTCCATCTCTATTTGACAAACGTGATTTTGCCACTTCAGTGCAAGTACGCATCCATTGCCTCTTTTTGTTTCTCTGCTTATAGAAAAATTCTGACCTCCTGTCTATCCAAAAATCAGGTTGAAGTCAGAAGGAGCTTGTGGTGCACTGTTGCGGCACACAGTTGCAGTAAACATATTACATAAAGGTAACACAACATAAGACTCAAACAAGGTTTGCTAATGATCCTTATTTAATAAAAAGCTACAGTAATAATCCCCAAATACTGCAATAAGACAGCTAGGAGCTGTGGTGGTTTGGGGCCATTATTGTTGAGTGCTTTTAATACAGTTTGCGAAAGTAACCTTTCTTTGTTTTCTGTGTGAGCTGGCAGGTTGCCTTTGAAGCAGAAGAACAAAAATACCGTGGGGTCATACACTAACAGTGGCTATTTTCTTTTTTTACTTTACATTAAATGCCCAGTAGCAAAAGGAGTTGAATTTTGAGGGGAAAAGGAAAAACATAACATTTTCCACCAGTTTATAATTATTTCACCATAAATGATACATTGCTATTTATCAATGACCAATTGGTATGTTTGTTTCTTCTTTGATTTATGCAAGAACAACCAAAAAAAAGGCCAAAATATCATGATTAACAACAGAACAGAACCACAGGCATGGTATGCTCAAGTAGTGGAGATTAGACACAGTAATAATTTCCTCAGGCTCATTTTTTCTGAATAATATATAGAAAAAAGCAAAGTTTCCTCTTTTTTTCCCCCTTGATTAATTATCTGCTTTTTATGCAGGTCCTGAATACAGAATTTAGCTCACACTACCCTACTTACCATTGACTAATTTGCATAGAACGCCCTAAGGATACCTCGGGAGGTAGAAAAGGTGAATGTCTCCAAACACATACCTTTTTGTTCCTACCCCAAGAGCACTCCAAAGTCATGTGGTTTCACAGCTGGAAGGCTTCCAGGTGTGGCTGCTTCTGAGCCTTTTGACAGCAGGGAAGGGGAGAGAAGAAGGAATGATACACTTTGTGTTAGTAGCATTGTCCTTACTGGCGTTGGTATAGGGATATTGTTAGCATTGTTATAAGCGTATTACTGCTTTTATTAAGTTCCGACAGCAATTATGAGGCTCTTCCTACATTCAGGAGCACTGTGAGAAGGATAATGCTTCCAGGTATGAACAGAAGGAAAGTAAAGGTATTGGGAGAGAGGGAGCAAAAAAGAAGAGAAATTTCAATCACTTTTTTTTTAAGAAAGTAGGTTTTTAAAGGCATGGGGGGAGGAGGGGAAGAGGAGCTTGAATTTTGTTTCAGGAATGCAATGAAGAGAGTCAGGATGTAAATGTAGCCAGAGAAATGGAAAGAAAAAATGAATTTAAATGAAATGCATAGGAAGAGTAATGAGAGTGGGGAGGCACAGGAGGAGGTGCATTACTGCAGCAGAATGTCTCAAATGACAAATATTTAGGCGTGTGATGTGCTTGTCTAGTGACTTTTGATACCATACAGATGTATGAATTCATATTCTACATGTCAGAAACAGGCAGGTAGGTCCTGATCCGGAGCAGCTATAAATTAATGTAGCTCCACTGGAGAAAATAGAATCATGTCCATTTCCAGGAGCCCAGGATCTGGCCAAATAGCAAGAAGTTTCACATATAATGAGGACATCAGAACACAACCAAATTATCTCACAAGATGAATTCTTGAACTCCCTTTCTTATTAAAAACAAAGAATAAGCCTTACTGCATCGGTGTCTTAGAAGCAGTAAATAAATGAGGCATTCATCAGCCATTCATACTTATTCTAAAAGAGTAGATTTTTTGCACTGCGGTTATTAATTCCAGAAACTTTAAAAAGGATGTGCTGGTTCAGAGTTCTGATAACAAGACATGTTGGTAGGTGCCGGGCTCTCCAAGTGGAACTTGGAGGGACTGGATCATGCTTCTCTGAGCTGTTGTGCAGCCTTTCCTCCTGCCAGGACTGGTACTCAGATGCACTCTGATTTATCTTCTTGCAGTGGATCTTTTGAACCAAGACTGACTCATGGGTGTGTTTTAGTCAAGTATAAACTGTTTTTATACAGAGCTCTGGTCTACTCCCATGTCGTGCAGAAGTTCCAACTTGGAATGGTCCTTCCATACATGTACATGTGCAGATATATGTTTCCTTGGGATTTAAGAGTTGCATCTGCTTTGTTGACTGTGCTGAGAAAAGGGTGAACAACTGGGCTTTGGTTTAGTGTAATGTGTTCTACCATCCGGATTGTAGTTCTATATTGTATGTTTGCTAGCAGTGAAATTTATGCTAATCATGGGTCCTGGGTATGCACTGCACATCTATACCTATGTGTGTGAGGAAAACTTCTATACAGCCATCCAAGATTTTCTTGTCTTTACTGGTAAATCCCATGGATGTATAGAGAGAAAACAGCTGAAGAATGACCTTGCACCTGCACCAGAAGTAACACGCCTTTGATGGTGCCTTGTTGCATGACTTTTCCTTGGTAAAACCAGGCAGAAGGTGACTCTGAAGTATAGACCCTAGACGTATTTGTGCCTGAGAAGAGCTTTTGCAGCACACTAACCCGCTAACGTTGACATACACAAAGGATTCTCAGGATCATGCAGAATCAGGTCTTAGTAAATAATATGCCAAAATAAAAGAAAAATAAAATTTTACACAGATTCATACCTGATAAAAATGTGGTAGTCACATTTTGCAGTTTTCACTAAGCAACTGGAAAACAGAATTACCAAGTCACTGGGGTTGAGAGGAACATCTGGAGATCTCCCAGTTCAAGCCCATCCCTGCTCAAAGCAGGGTCAGCTGGAGCAGGTTCCTCAGTTCAGATCAAGTGAGGTTTTGAATGTCACCAAGGATGGAAACTCCACAACCTGTCTTGGCAACCTGTGTCCACATTCAACATCTAATAAACAACATCTACTGCTTTCCCTTTGTCCATCCAAGCAACTCTCCTCATTGTAGAAGATTATCGGTTTAGTCAGGCATGATTTCCCCTTCACAAATCTACGCTGACTACTCCCAATCCCCTTCTTGTCCTTAATGTGTCTGGAAATGGTTTCCAGAATTAGTTGCTCCATCAGCTTCCCAAACGACCAAGCTGAGGCAGACTGGCCTGTAGTTCCCTGGGTTCTCCTTTTTGCCCTTCTTGAAGACAGAAGTGACATTGGGTTTCTTCCAGTCCTCAGGCTCCTCTCCTAGCTGCCAGGACCACTCAAAGGTAATCATGAGTAGCCTTGTAATGATACTCACCAGCTCCCTCAGTACTCATGGATGCATCCCACCAGGGCCTATAGGCTTGTCTAGGTCCAGTTTGTTTAAATATTCCCTAACCTGATCCTTCTTCAGCAAGGTCAAGTGTTCCTTGCTCCAGCCTTCCCAGCTTTACTGGCTTGCCAGTAAAGACTGAGGTGAAGAAAGCACTGAGTACCTTGGCCTTTTCCATGTCCTTCGTCACCAGGTCCCCTGCCCCATTCAGCAGCAGGCCCACACTTTCCTTGGTCTTCCTTTTGTTGCTGATGTACTTGTAGAAGTCCTTGATGCCTTTTGTGTCCTTACCAGATTGATTTTTGGCTCTCCTAACCCCACCCCTGCACATTTGGATAGTGTCTCTATATTAGTCCTGGATCCCTGCTCCCACCCCTTGCATGCCTTATTTTTATGTCCGTTTAGTCAGGACCTCATTGTGCATCATGAAGCTCTCCTACTACTTTTTAATGACTTTTTGGTGGTCAGGATGGACCATTGTTGAGCTTGGAGGAGGTGATCCCTGAACATCAACCACTGTCCTGGATCCCTGTTTTCTCCAGGGCTGGCTTCCATGAGATTCTTCAAAGCAGATCCCCGGACAGGCTAAAGTCTGTTCTCCTGAAGTCCAGGCTTGTGGTCCTGCTTTTTGCCTTGTTCCCTCTTCTT
This sequence comes from Podiceps cristatus, assembly GCA_000699545.1. Taxonomy (NCBI): domain Eukaryota; kingdom Metazoa; phylum Chordata; class Aves; order Podicipediformes; family Podicipedidae; genus Podiceps; species Podiceps cristatus. Next base: position 25,485 of record JMFS01022207.1, on the reverse strand, counting down.
AGGGTCCTGAGCTCCATCAGTTCATGGTTGCTGCAACCTAGGCTGCCTCCAGTCTTCACATCTCCAACCAGTTCTTACTTGATGGAAGTATGAGGTACAGCAAACCGTATCCCCTTGTTGGCTCCTCCATCACTTGTGTCATGGAATTGACAACAATGCGCTTCAGAAAACTTCGAGATTGCTTGTGCCCTGCTGTGTTGCCTCCCAGGCAACTAGACAAATATAGTGCATGTTAGGTGGTTTCTAGATCTGTCAGAAATCCAAAGAAAAGTAAGAAAATTGTTAAGTTGTAAAATTATTTTTTATAAACAGGAAAGATTCATGGCACATATGTTTTATAGGCAGAGATCTTGCTACCTGTTAGCATATGCTGACACAGGACAATGTTTTTTGGGTTTATACACATGTGTATGTATTCAGAATCTGAATATGGAATTTCTTTTGCTAAAATATCTGTTGTGTGGTTCATCAAAATTGCGTAGAGACAAGTGCCAAATTGTTTGCATTTCCTGTAAAACAGCTAATGTTCTGAGCTCACATTTCAGGGATCATTTTTTGGTAGTTTGTATAATTACTTCACAGAAAATGTCTAGAATCAACAACCCAGAAAAGGATTAGTTTGAAAGGTCAGACAAGAAGTCACATTATTGACTAGGTATATACTCAGTGAACACAATTAGCTGTGTAAGTTTAAAAAAAAAAACCATTCTTGTTTCAGAAGAAAATTACTTGAAACCACACAACTAGCCTTTGCAGTGAAAAGAAGGTATAGGAATTGAGGGGTCCTTAATGGGAGCTCTGAGTTGTGACAGGGGAAGCTTGGCATGAACCAGGCCAGCGATCATTGATTTTTGATCAGACCTGTGTTTCTCAGGAAACACCTGCTTTTCTTCCTTGAAAAATGAAGTGTGATGTTTTCACTATTATTCCAGTGCTTTCTCCAGCAGTGTTTATAGAACATTTTGCAAAGATGATGCTCCATTCAGGAAAACCAGATCTGAAGGTTTTCAAAAATTCTTGCAATTTCTTTCTCACTTTTCTTCTAAACAATTTTTATTTTAGTTTATCCCCTCTTCGGATGACTTGTAATTGTAGTTCCTGAGTCTAAATCCCTCCTTCAGATCTTGGAGTTGATGGATTTCCAAGGTGTACCTACATCTAATTTTAAACTGAGGCTTAACACCAAGTTTTCATCTGTTTTTGAAATTTCCCCAAAGTTTCTCAGTGTTTGTCAGTGTCAATATTCAGGCTTAGAGACACCTCTGATTAGAATCATCTAATGCAGGATTTATTTTTTTTTTTTCAGTAAAGTACTATTATTCACACTGAGAACATGGATCAGATTTGACTATTGTAGATTAGTTATTCCCTGATTTTAAAGGATTCACTTCTTCATAAGACAAACATAAACTAGAAGAATAGAGGCTTAAGACCTTTCCTTCCTCTCCCTGCTCCCCATCCCCGCACCCAAATAATTTCTTTCAGAGAAATATCCTAATGCCTTGCTTAATCCGGTCACTGAGAGGAAAGGCACGCTCACTGGACCCTTGTGCAAAAGCCCGGCATTTCCTTAGAAGAGAGGGACTTAACAAAAATCTGTTAAATATTTCGTGCTTTCTGTAGCACATAGACTAGATGTGTGTTTATAGTTATAAAAAGCAAGTGTTACACATAGGAGATAGCACCCAATAAAACACTTAAAACAGCACCATAGTTATCTGAAACACATTACTTATGCAACTTTATTTGCTAAGTGGTCACATTTAGGAGGATGTTCTTCTTACAGGGCTTCTTCCCCTGTCACCAGATTCAAGAGAAGATGCAATGCCCTTGAACAAGGAGCACCCCTTGCTCTTTTCTGTGTGTCTCACTGCACCTGAATACTGTTTCTTCTTTATGAGACTCTCTTGTCAGGACTGGTTTTGCATGTATCAGCTGTTAGGAATCCTGGACTGTATCTTAGCTGTTGATGCTGATTTTTTTTTAGAATTTTTTTGAATTGCAAGAGCTTAGCGAAGCCAGCCTGTGTTGATTCCTGTGTCACTGCTGCCATCTTCTGGAAAGTTTTCAATATTGCTGAGTGGGCTTTTTTTTAACGTAGATGCATTCCAGCAAACCAGGAGATGAACAAAATAGGCTCTGCTTGCACATGGTTAGCTGAATGGAATGGAATAATAGCTGGTATGTGGGGCGCCTTGGTTATGTTAGGGATATTTAAAAAAAACATTCAGGGAAGCGACTGGACTGATTTCTATTGTGATTCCGTGTGAATTAGGCACTGGGTAATTGCCTAACTCTCATCAGCTTCCCAGCCTGCGTGTTCAGTAGTTCATTTCAAGAACCACATTAATGAATCCATCAGATTTCCAGGCCTGTTTGCACATATAAATGTGCAGCTAGATGCTCAAATGCCCAGGGCATGCATGCATAGCAGCAGTATTATCATATGGAAATAGGTTTGTCATACTGTTTAAGGGCATATTAATTGAACTCCAAATCTGCTAGAGCAGGAGGTAAAGCCACAGGCAGTAAAATTCATTCCTCATGACACTGCTTGTGAACTGATATGTTCATTCAGCAGCAAAACATCTTTTTCAAACTTGCGAGAAGCGAAATTTTAATGTAGCTTCCAACCACTTTGTTGCAAAAAATCAACTTTTGACATCACACATGTAAAGTGATGCATTTTCTGCAGGAAGAATATTTTCAAAAGATACATTGTTTTACTTGTTATAAAGTGCTTTGTCTCACACTTTCTAAAGGCATCTCAAGAAAACTATCAGTTTCCCTCTTTGCATCCTAGTTCCTTAAAAATAATGCTTCCTTCTATATAAAATTTTACTTCTTATTCTTCTTTGTATCCGTTTTAGTGTCAACAATATACATGCTAGCCTTTTTTTCTTTAGAACGTAACTCATGCTCTGACTGTCTGCTCCAAGGTAAATACTATATTGTTCCACTGGAGTTACAGTGGATTTCTACTACTGTAAGTGGGAGAGATACACCGTGTATGTTTTAATATATGTATATATATATATTAGGTATTTAAAGGTTTAGTTCTCTTTTTCTTTTTTTTTCTTTTTATCAGTAGTAAGCAGAATGCTACATTCTTTTGTGAAATCTTTAAAATACAGAGGATAATATCCACTAGATTACAAAAATGTTTTTTAAAAAATCACAGTTTAGATACATTTTCCATCTTTGTCTGCTTTAAAAATGTTCCTTATATTTATAAATGACTAATCCCCTTATCTCCTGCATTTAGTTTCTAATATAGTCCATTAAATGAAAAGGTAGCAATAATAATTATTTTTCTCCAATGTTTCATCATATAAATATCATGTAATTTATTATGGAAATCATTTGTAGAAATCTTACATTTACCTGCATCCACTTTGCATTTTGTTAGTCATTCAGGCATAAAATTGCTCAAAATTATACACTAGATAGATGTGGTTAGGTGTCTGTACCACTTACTGAAGTTACTTAAATGGAAACAGAATTAAGCCAACACTCAATTGTTTTTTCTCTCCAGGGGGGCTAGCAAGAACCCAATACTGAATTAAATTCCTTTGTCACGTCTGTAGTACACAATGAAGTATGGGATGTCTGTAGTTCTGCATCCCCAAGCTCGCTCCAAGCAGTGCTGAAACACTTGCCCAGCACAATACAGCCCCGTGCAGGGGGCTGTCCAGGGACTGTCCGGGTCCCAAATGCGCTTTAGCTGCATTAGCTACAGATTACTGACATGGCTGTAAGACTTCCACCAGGGCTACCTTAAAGCTTCTCAGCAGTGTAAGCTGCAAGTAAAAGCCAGTTTTGCCACCTGAAGAAGAAGGAAAGGGGCTAGACTACTGCTGTGTAGAAGTGAGAAGGCAGAGAGAAGTTGGTATGTGGGAATTAAGAGTGGAGAAAACTGCCTGGCTGTAACAGCTGGTCCTGAAGGAGGGGTCAGAGTCCATGGCAGCAGCTATTTCTGGGGTTAGGAAAAGCTCCTCAAAGCAGTGATGTTTAACATCTGAGGTTTTGTCGTAGTCCCCGTAGCATGACAAGCTAGAAGCCTTGCTCTCTCTGCTTGCTGTCCACAGCTCTGACACGGGTGAGGTAAGTAACAGGACACAGATGTCTTGCTGTGTTTAGTAGCCTGCTGCTGTGGGCAGCTGACCACTTTGTTTTAGCTTTGTTTGGCTTCCTTTTCCAGAGGCAGCTTGGTCAGCATCTATCTGGGCATTCCTTCCCAGTGCACCAGGGCACAGTATTGTTCTGCTCCCAGTTAAAGCTGTGCAACTCTCAATAAAGACCATGGTCTGCTTTGAAAATTTTGCAGTGTTAGACCTCACGTTTGCTTGAGTAGTCATCTATCAGGTGGGATTCTTTAGTGATAATAAGGCCTGACTCTATTACGCACACGTAATGCTGCAACAAATAACAGGGTTTTGTACTTTCAATATACCACATAATCTTGTTACTAACTCTGCTTTATAGACTTTTCACTCTTATTTTCTGGAATGGACTAGTAAGTCTTACATCCCAGCCAACATGCTAAGAACAAGAGTGTGCAATACCCTTGTCTGTAGGTATGCAGTAGAGGAATCTGGAAAGAGCATTATCCCTTCTCCCACAGGGGCCTGAAGTCATTTCATTTGAGAGAAGCACCTAGCTTCCTCTCAGCTTCTTTCTACTGTTCTATCCCTTGCAGCACTTGGATCACAAGGCAATTCAGAGTGGGCTGGAAAGATCAAGTAATGTTCCCCATCCACATGAATTAGCAAACAAGATTTGGGGAGGTCCGGAACAGGTTCTCTGAGCTTCTCCTGTACATTTTCCCAGTCCATCTTTTAGGTTACTGCCACCTGATATAAGGCAAGTGCCAGGAGAGCCTGTTTGTCTGCAGACACGAACTCATCAGCACCCACTGAAGAGCCTTGGGATGTAAATGCAGTCATCTAGATCTTAGTGAATGAGCTCATGGGTTGTTTTGCAGAGTCAAGAGAGAGACTTTTACTTTCAGATTCAAAAGAAAAACACTGAAATCTCTAAGATGTTTTGATGCAGTCCTACACTTAAAGCTTTTAATGTTTATAGAAAATTGCCTCTTATAGTATTGATGGCAAATTGCCCTTAGATTGCAAAAGCTGCACAGAGACTGCAGCTATATTTTTTGACACCATGTTTTGACAGATTGTCATGCTTCTGACAAAAGTTTGATTTTAGATGAAATATGCATAGTAAATGTGTGTACTTTATTGTAAGGAAAAAGACCAAAATTGCTCTCCAAATACTACCATGCTTTGCAATTCCAGTATATATAAGACTGGTGTCATTAAAAATGGATACTTTTTCTACTGTGGCACTTATCTTCCTTGTAGTATTTGCAGGTTTTCCTATAACTGACAATTGGCAAAGCTACAAATCTTAAGTAAACATAGCTACTGCAGATGGTAAATATTCTGCTTTTAAAGTTTCTTGCTGCAAGCACAAGAAATACAAAAAGACAGGGCACGTGGCTGATGGTCTCACACTTGGTGCTGGATATAACACCAGAGGCAAAGTCAATCCAATACCCAAGATGTGTGGTTCACAGCAGTAGCACGACAAGGACTGTGACATTCGGGGAGAGGGTTGAGGGGTGTGTTTAACTGACTGGTTGAAAATAAGTAACAACAGTACATAATTTCAAAGTAAAAAAAAAAAAAATGCTTACTCTGAGTTTATATAGGTTTGAACTCTAGCCAAGCTTCAGACTGCTCTCTGACTCAAAAGGTATACTACACGGTAAAACCTTTTCCAGTGAAATTTGAGGTCTGGGGGCTTTTCAGGGAAAAATCCAAAACCAAAACAAAACAAAAAAAAAAATCCCAAACCCAAAAAACTGTACATAGGTATCATTCACTATAACATCAGAATTTATACTTTGGGAAGTGCCATTGGAAGCTACAGTTTTTCTAAACAGAAACACTGTAAAGAGATGACTGGGTATTATGAGCAGTGCCATTCTATATATCGCTCTCTAATAGCTTTGATTTCCCTTAAGGCATGCTCATATTTTCACTATAAATCCTTGCTCCAATCAGCAGCCTATAGTTCGATTACAAAAGCCAATTTAGGATTGAAGATTGGTGCCTTATAATATTTTACATTTTCAAGGGGGGTTTTTGACCAAGTGGTCATGTTGTCAGTTGAACAGAGGGAAGCTTTTGTCTCTCCAGTGTTTTATTTGTGTTACTATTTAAAAAAACACTCTTTGAGGGGAAAAAAAATCTAGTTGAAAAATCCTGCTAGTCTGATAAAAAAACCCAAATGTCTATATATTTGCTGTATACAATATAAACTTTTGCTGATTGAAACTCATAGGAGCTTCTCTGTGATTGGTGACTACTTATTTGCAGGCCTCCATCCTATTTTCATGTGCCAAAAAGAACCACATGGAAATACTTTACCAATTACCCGTATTTGGCTGAGTTTTGACCTTGGGAGAACAGGGTGTGATTCTTTTGAAGAATGATCTGGGATGATTAGTGGTGAGTCAATGCTTAAAAATTGGAAACCTCCCTTCCAGTGCTGCTATGTGATCTTGGACAAGTCTCTTTGGTGTGGATGCTTAATGAAATTTGGCTTTCCACATCAACTTAATTAAGATCCTCAAATTTTAGGGACCTACAGCCAGGGATTTCTATGAATTAGGCTCCAGTCACTAAAACAGAAATAGTAGTACTTTGCGGCTTCAGAGGCCTATGGTGGGAGAGGTTCGTCACAATACCAAGATGCTCCGATGCTCTAGTGATCAAAGCCATGCAGTGTCTTAGAATGCTGCATTATTTTGCTTTGATGTGTAATATATAACCAAACTGGTTTCGAAGACATAAAAATAAGTCTATCTAGTTCCATATATATCTTAGATGATACTTGGTTTCCCTTGTATTCTCTTTAGAATATACTGTGGCCTTCTCACATTACGCTGGCACTTAATGTGCATTTTCTGGCAGCTCATTAAACTTAATAACTGTCAGCTGGGGTCTATTTCACCCTTAACATGAATTATCATTATAATGTAGTACTCTTTTGGTTTGGTTTTGGACTTGATTTTAGACAAAAGCATGAGCAGAGGTGTCAAAGGTTGAGTTCCCAAAGTACTTGTTTGCCTGAGAAGGCAAGATGAAACTTGTAAGCCCTGCATTTCAAATGAAAGGTGAGATGATCTGTGATTTTTCTTTGTTCATATAGTCATGGTTTTGAGGAACCTTTGCATCTCTTTCATACTAGTTTTGCACTACTGGCAAAAAGCTCCAGTACTGATGGAGATGTTGATCCTGCCCTCATTCAGTAGTTTTAATTTTTGTGATTCCCATCTGTAGTGACGGGTCCAGACAGCCAGCACTGAATGAGGGAAGATCAAAGAAAAAAAAGGTAGAAGAACTGAGAAGACAAAATAATTTTGATAAGATTGCTGGCCAATATATTCTCAATGAATATCAGAAGAAACTGATTTTATTCTATGATGAGATTACAGAAAGATAAGAAAAAGTAATTGCACAAAACCAATTTATTTTTTTTTTTATAAGACTTCAAACTACAGAATATTCTGATGACGAAATCATCACCATAATACATCAGCAAAAGGCTTTAGGGGGCTGATTTCCAACTGACATGGTTAGGGGGTGTGCAGCAGCATTGTCTCATCACTATCAGATGATGCAGTGTGGATGCCTCGCTGGTGGTGGTCCTGCGGATTAAGAACTGGGAGATGACAGAAAGTAGTATTCGCTGAAGAATCCATATCAGCAGCGTTTTGTTAGCGGCATTCAACAGGGACTGACAGCAAACCTGTTGCAGTTCAATACTTGACAGCGATCCAGAAATAAATACAAAGACTCTGCTGATGCAGCACAGCAATGATATAAAGATTAGTCAAATACAATTAATGACAAAAACAAGACAGTCCCCAGAAAAGTGCCATGAATATGATTTGGGGCTGGAGGAGAGAGGGAGGAAGAATGGCTTAACTAGTGAGAAACTTAAAAGTTTCTCTGTTTAGGTTAAAGAAGATTCAGAAGTGTCCTGATTACAGTACATAACTACCTTCACAAAAAGAAAATACAGGATAATCAAAGGCTAATTTGACAGAGAAATGTGAAGCAGAAAGCAGCAGCTGGAAGCTGAAACCAGAAAGGGTCAAAGCAGATATTAGATACAATTCTTAACTGTGATTTTGAAGGACCATTAAAACACTGTACTAGAGATATGAGTGCATTTTTCCTCACCTGATGTCTGCAATCTGAATGTCTGTTTTGGAAGATATACTTTGGCCAAACCATGTACCACACGTAGTCTGTCTTCAGTCTAGCTAATAGTGGTAACTGTAGGAGTGAAGCTGTGGCAATACAGATTTCAATGTGGATTGCAGAAACCAGGTAAGAAATCTGGGTACATGCTTGAGGTGTTAGCTCACACAGAAGTCCCTGGCAGTGCACCTACGGTGCTGCAGATTCAATCCTGGCTCTGACTACCTCACTGCAGCCTTGCCTTCATTCTGCTGTGTAGGCACATGGGAGGAGGTAGGGGTGAAAAAGAAAAGGAATATTTGAGTTGAGGAGTAACTTTAAAATAACAGTAAGGAGCTCAAACTTGAAGCTTTGTGTAGGGATTCATAAATGGGAGTTTTGTATTGAAGATGGAAGAAAGATAACTTTAACAGTAATATCTTAAAAGCACTGTAGGTAGATGTTATCAGAGACCAAAGAGAAGACATTTGCAGTAGGCAAGAGAGAGAATGAGCGCTGTGATGCTTAATCCAAAGGAAAGCAGATTTTTGAAATGTTGTGAGAAAGGAAATGGCAAAATCTTGTTTAAAAACAAACAACAAAAAACCCCAAAAACAAACAAAAACCAACCAGCATAGCATATAAACGAAAAAACATCCAAAAAAATAGATACATTCTGCTCCCACTTCCAAACTTAAAACACTGTAAATGGCCCAGTCAGGAATAACTGAGACTACAGCTCATTTTCACTATCCTAGTTTTTATTCAGCATCACTCTTGGCACTGGTTTGAATTCCATAGAGCTGACCAGTTTGGTCTGATTTTACTGTTTGAATGATTGTAAAGATATGAGGATTTTAAAAACAGGATCTGGATCCTTGTTGAGGTTTTTAATACCTCCTATTCTGAGGTCACTTGGATTCAGGATTTCTGCTTAGGCCTATCTCATACATTTTTACAGATATTCAAAAGCCTGTAATAGCACACACACAGGTTATATTAATTTCCAGTTCCTAAATCCCTTAAGTGCTTTGGGGATTTCTCTGCTAATCCTCTTTTTAATGCATAAACCTAGAGGGTAGGTTTGGGACCTTTGGGATTTGTTCTTTGTGTTGGTTGTTTTCCAACTGAAGAATCTTTCAAGGGTAACAAGAGTAAGTGCTAAATATACATAGACATAGGCAGTTTATATGCTGTTTATATTATCACAGTAATATGACAGTCTTTTTTTTTTTGGCAAATGAAGGGAAAGAAAGTACAACTATTATTAGTAATTACACTACTTACAGTAATTTTAAACACTTACTAATGTTAAATTTATGCAAAAGTGTTAAATACTGACTGAACAACTTAAATCCTTTTCTTTCCAAGGGCAAAATAACTGTATTAATATTAATGAAGCCACAAAAGAGAAGTTAACTGACAGCATTTTTGCAGTCACTGTATTTTATTACTGAAACTTTATTATATTTTTCATGTCTGAATGTAAAAAATGGATAAAACTATCACAAACTGCTCTCTGTTGTCAGTGACATGCCTTTTCTTTATGATGCATCCTTTGCCATAAAAAGGGAGTGCTTAATGCATTTCTGTTGGGAGATGCCTATTTATTCTGACAAACCTATCAGCCTCCAGGGTGTTCTTTTGCCACAGAACTGATTTTACATCTCATCCATTATCTAATAAGATGTGAAAAGAGTATCCTGTCTCACAAAAAAAAAAAAAAAAAAAAAAAAAAAAAATCAGGTTTTGTTTCATTGCAAGGATGTGGCAGCTCACTCACAGACTTACTTGCAGGATATACAATTGTTAGTGAAAGGCCCAGTTATACACTCATGCATGTTTCCAGCACAGCAAGCCTATGGGGAAAAGCTTGGTAACACTGGTCCTGGGGATTTTTGATTTTAAAGGTAAGTATAAAAAGTGACCTCTATAATGAGAAAATGCATTTCACATCTGTAAATAATGTGGCATGAGTTTGTGAATTTTATTATTATAATAAATAGCAATGCCACATAAACTACTTTGTGAGGCAGCCAGAATGTCTTTGCAAAATATGTGCCCTGGGGTTTTTTTTCTTTCTTCAGTATTTCCCCTTTTCAGTGTTTGTAAAAGGTTTAAAATTGCACTTGCATGAGAAAAGTGAGAGAGACTGAAGCAAGGAAAGCAAGCTGATGTGTCCTGTGACAAGGCAGTGATAAAGCAACTGTATACAAACACCTTTCAGACAAATGTTTTCAGCCAGAGGTGTTCATAAGGAAATACAGTCATGAAGGAAAAAGAGACTAGGGACGCAGGAAGAAATAGAGTTACACTTGGCCATAACCTAAATTGTTAAGGGATAAGAAGGCTTTGAGTTAGTAGGTGTCCAGACAGAGAGTACCTCCCTGTATGTAAGCACTGTTCAACATGGCTGAAACCTTTGACCACTAATGGGGTGCAAATTGTTGTTGTATTTAACTGATGCTCTATGACAAGAATGCAGCCTCTCATACAACACACCTTGCAAAAGTGCCTCCATTGTTAAGATGTTTGCTAACAAACACAAGTGAATTAACAAATCAGTGTTAGTTGAAGTAAAATAAAGCATTTTAAATCATTGACAAAAGAGTGAAGTGACATGAAAGCAAACCAGTGATTAGGTATGATATCTCTGGAATCTGCTCCAAATTTCCCTGCCTTCTGAATAACAGGATCAATCCTTTCCGAGCTGCACAATGCTTCTTTTCATAAAACTGCGGTTACTTTAGCATGACAATGAAATATGATTTTCAGTGCTTCTTATGAAAGTGACAATAAAGCTTGAAAGAGTTCAAAATGAAATTGCAAAAGCTGGAATTTGTGGCAGACAAATGTTCTAGTGTCATGTCCTCCTGATATCCTTTATTCATTACATGTGAATGCAGCTCTGTATCTCAAAATCAAGACTGTTTTATCAGTCTTGCTTATAATGCCAGTCAGAATGGCTTACTGCTGAGAGATCTTCCAGAGTCTGGAGTTGCATTAAGACAGCATAGCTTTAAAACAGCATAAGAGAGAACCATTTTACATTATTGACTTTTCCCCTTACCTGCAAGGACACAGAATTTAATGCAGCATTGATGGGTCAAAGATTTTGACACATGTCAAGACAGATATCTTCATTTTAGAATTTAAAAAAAGGCATCAAACTTTATACATATGAACCAGTTTAGGTGGCAGAGGCAGCTCAGACTGAGGTAGGGACAATTGTTTTTCTCATCTGCAAAAGACATTACATTTCAATGAATCCTTATGTAAAGAACAATGTAATTTAAGGAAGATGAAGCCATAGCAATGCCTAGGAATGCAATAAGGGTCTAGAGTTAGTCCCTTAAAATCCATGTTAAGTAACATACCATTGTGTTCTTCCTATAGATTTTTTTTAACCATTCTATAAAAGTCTATGGCAAGGATATAATTTACTAGGAGATGGTATTTCATATGACCTATATAAAGTGTTCATCTCCTAGTAAAGTCAGCAATAGTTTTCCATAGAGAATGCATTTGATTCGGAACTATGAATAGACTATTTCTGTTAGCAAACACTGTAAAGCAGAAGTGCTTGTTTCAGCCAGCACCCTTCTCGTACAAACAGATTTCACTGTAGGAGAAACACACCCAGAAGTGTCTAGTGTGGTGGTCCCTAAATAGACCATGTAGCAAAATCTCATTTGTAATAATGGCATTTATGTTACTTCATCAATGAAATGTATAATAATAACTGCAAAATCATTGTGTTAATGATCAGTGTATAATAAGATGCACAATTAGGAGGATTATGGGAATTTAATGGGATGAGAAGGGCAAGAGATCATCTGCTGTATGACTCTTCATGATTGTAACCTGCTGTCTATATCCCTAATGTATTTTTATGACTTGTGTGCTTTGGTTTCTTTTCCAGTTTGTGTTCTGCCGTGAATGTAAAGAAGAATACCATGAAGGGGAATGCAGCTCTCTCCTCAGCACACAGGGAGCCATGGCCCAGAAGGTAGAGATCCCACAACTCATTACATCCTGATCATTATCCCTGGCCCAGCTATAGCGACATTTGTCAAATGGGTCCTAATTACAATCCTAAGTAAAAGCAATTATGTTCATGCTGAATTACTCCAGCCGTCAGAGTTGCCGAATTGGCTTTGCAGTGGATTTCAGTGGCTTTGATTGATAGAGTAGCTGAGTTCTGTCAGGAACACACAGGACTCTGCCATCAGTTGATAAAGAAAAGGCCTTCCCAATGGGCTTTTGGGGTTGTCTCTATTCAATGCGAACACTTTTGAAAGCCTTTCTGTCATCTTGCTGCCTTTCAGCTTATATTCAGTGCTCCAGTCAGGAAGTTGTGTGGGTTTGGACTGAACAACAGGGGTTTTATACAGCCTATGCTGAAAATGCTGTTGATAATTTATGATTTAGCTTAGAGGAATAAAAAATGGATTGCTTAGGCTGGAAGCTGTTAGATGATAATTATTCTGGCCTGCTCTATAATTTTGTAGCTATTGTAGTTACAGACCTGCACAGGAAATAGTTTTTCTCTCCTGGCATTTCTCTTTGTTTGAGATTCAAGATCCCTGCTCTCCATTGCAAATAAGTCACAGTCTTTCAAAAAAAAAAAATTTAAAAAAAAAAAAAAAAGAGAGAGTGCAAGGAACAGGAGACGTACCCCCTAAATATCTCACAGCTTGATGCCCAGGGTGCTCTTCTAGGAAGCAGAAAACTCTAATTCCAATGTCTGTCATATTTGATGCTAAGTGAAAACTCAAACCCTGAGCCCCCCCACCATGCAACATGATAGATGCAGGATTGCGGGCAGGTGCTGATGGGGGCTTGCACCCAGCCAGCTCTCAGCAAGGCATACCCAGTTCCTGTCCATGCCTGCAGGCAGTCTCAGTCTGAGGCTGGCTTTTGGAGCTTCTCACTCTTTGAACGTGGAGACTGCGAAGGAGCTGAAGGCCTACTGGGAATTTTTGCCTTGTTTTACCATGAGACCATTTACCATACTTCACAGACACTGCACTAGGCACCTGTGTAGAGAGTCTTGTCTTTAACCTTTCTTAGCCAAGCTCTTCTACTTTTTATAAAGAATTATCACTCACTGAGCCAGAATTAAACAGCCTGTGTCCTAATAGTCAGGGCATCTACCTTCAATGCTCTGGAAAAAGTGTACTGTGTGAGACCCCAAATCCATCAACTTTCCCATTCTCTAGAGATTTATGATTCAGATGTGGTATTTTGTCTTTAGTGCGGCTATCAGAAAATTTTTATCCTATGAATTTGTGCAATCCCTTTTTTGAAGCCATATGTATAGTTCTCGCATTCACACAACTCTGTGACAAGGAGATTTGCATCTTAGAATCACAGAATCATAGAATAGTTTGGATTGGAAAGGACCTTTAAAGGTCATCTAGTACAGCCCCCCAGTAATAAGCAGGGACATAGAATCACAGAATCTTTAAGGTTGGAAGGGACCTCTAAGATCATCAAGCTCAGCCATCAACGCAACACCACCGTGCCTATTAAGGCATGTCCTGAAGGACCACGTCTACACATTTTTTGAACACGAGAGGGATGGTGACTCCACCACTTCCCTGGGCAGCCTGTTCCAATGCTTAACCACTCGTTCAGTGAAGAAATGTTTCCTAATACTTAATCTAAACCTCCCCTGTCGCAACTTGATGCCGTTTCCTCTCGTCCTAACGCCTTTTATTTGGGAGAAGTGACCCACACCCACCTCTCTACAATCTCCTTTCAGGTAGTTGTAGACAGCAGTAAGGTCTCCCCTCAGCCTCCATTTCTCCAGACTAAACAACCACAGTTCCCTCAGTTGCTCCTGATAAGACTTGTTCGCTAGACCCTTCACCAGCTTCGTTGCCCTCCTCTGGACACGCGTCAGCAACTCAATGTCCTTCTTGTACCAAAGGGCCCAAAACTGAACACAGTGCTCAAGGCACGGCCTTACTAGTGCTGAGTACAGGAGGACGATCAATTCCCTGGTCCTGCTGGTCACACTATTTGTGATACAAGCCAGATGCCATTGGCCTTCTTGGCCACCTGGGCACACTGCTGGCTCATGTTCAGCGGGCTGTTAACCAGCACCCGCAGGTCCTTCAACTAGACATCTTCAAATAGATCAGGTTGCTCAGAGCCCCATCCAGCCTGACCTTGAATGTTTCCAGGGGTGGGGCTTCTACCACCTCTCTGGGCAACCTGGGAGCTTAACTGCCTCTATGAAGAACATCTCCTTTTGTTTGCAGTAGCTTTAGAACAGTCTTCCAGCTCCCATTCACATTTATGTAAAAACAAAACAACTACAACAGAAACATTGAAAGATGCTTAAAGTATCCAGTAGCCTTCTAAAGTAAGAGACCAAGGCTCAATGTCTTACCTGCACTTAACAGAGCTAGAACTTGAATACATCTCAACATGAACAGTGAGCTCTATATTCACTAAGCTATTTATGCCTAGAGTTTTGCCTAGAGTACTGAAAGCCATCATAGTGCCTTACAAATGAGTTCAACAACGTTGGCTCTGTGGAAGCTAGAGTTTGTATAATTTCCATGCTCTAGGGCAGAGATAAAGGTGTGACAGATGAAATCAGAATACGATAGCAATAAGAGGTTTAGTATAAACATTTGCATATTGCCTTAGCTTCTCCTGATGACAACGGGAGCCCTTCATCCTTCTGGTCCAATGCCTCAGCACATGAATTGCACCCAATTCATAGAATCATAATTAGACCTGTTAACTTACGGAAGTTGACTACTTTTGCAGTTCCTGTATAATGTGAACATTTTTGCTGTTCCTGAAAAAAATCCTGTACTGTTCCAGAACAGCTAAATGGTAGTACCAGAATAAGTCCTGCACCTATGCAAATCAGTTCCCAATGCAGACAAGACCATCGACTGCCCAAAATTCATTAAGACTCCAATTTAAGCTGAAGTTCATCGATTTAGGTCGGCCTTTTTTTTGCCCAAGACTGAGAGCTGCACTAATTGAACTTCTCCACAAGGTGGTAATGTGCCACTGAAGGAATGCTTTCCCCTGCTTTCTGTAACCAAGCGACCAAACTGAGAGGCAGCTAAAACAAGGCAAGCCCAAGTGCTGGTGAGATGCTGGTTTCATCTGAGTAACATCACTACAAAGCTCTCTTGCATACAACACTTCTGTACAATGCATACAAAATGTTTGTGGGGTATATATGGAAAGAAGTGGGGGGGGACGGGCTGTTTCATATCTCTCACTAAAATTAATTTAAACAGTTATCCACCTCTGCTTTCAGTCTTTTTGTTTTGTCTGGCCCTCCCCTGCTAGGTGCACAACCCTGTGTGTCAGAGTTAACTTGCTACTATTGTACTGCTTGTTTGGGTAGTGAGAAGGACTGTTTTATCTTTGGACATCTGTTTTGAGGTAGGAGTAATACACTTCCAGGGTCTTCTCATATGGCTTTAGCTCCTCTATTTTGACTCCTGTCTGTGTCCTTTCCCTATCATTTATTTTAGAAACAGATCTTATTGTCACAAGTTTGGCTGCTCAGAGGCAAGCGGACACACTGCCACCAAACCATTCCTCTCTGGAACTGGTGCCAGATATGCGGTCTCAGGAAAATACTTTCTGTAAGAAAAATGCAGGTTTTATTTTAGCCTCTCGTAGCTACAGTAGTGAAAGGACCTTCCATTGTCCACATTTCTGCAAGTGTCTGCACATCTCTGATGTTCCCAGTATGAAACACTGTGGGCAGATTTAGGCCTAAGTCAGCATGATAGAGATGAATATGGTGGGACATGGGGGGTGGTGAAAGAGCTGGAAGGAAAACCAAAAAGGAGTGGTGTTGTGGAGGAATTGGGTAGCCAGAAGCTGACAGCAACACAGGGAGCGGGAAGAGCTGTGGTGCCACTCAAAGCAGCCCTCTTAATGGCCTGTGTGGCAGGGCCCTGCAAGGGCCAGCTGCTCCCTGGGGGCTCTCCAGGGGTCTGTCAGAGCAGCGCCTGGCACCTCCCTGAGGACAGGGATGGGCCAAAATTGTGGAAGATGTGCCTGAGGTGGGCCCATGGCTTGGCAGGGCAGGGCTGTGGGGAGCTGCAGACCGGCCCTGCTGCGGCACCGCTGGGGCAGGGGCTGATGGCCCCGGGGGGTGGTGTGGGGTGCTGGGCTGCGGGGAGCCCTGGGGGACAGGCAGGGCTGGCGGTGCCATCAGGGCCCTGGCACTTGTGTTGGTTCTGAGTCAACGGTACTTGTAACAGCAGTCACTTTTTTGCTTTCATTTTTCCAGTTTATGCAATATTAAAGGGTTGATTTAATTTTTCCTTTGCCTTCTCACTGGAGAACATAAGTCATACAAAGTGATAATTTTAAGCAAAAACAAAACCAGAAGGTAATTCTGCCTGAGAAAAAAATATGTGACAGCTTGGGTAATTAAATTGGTAGTAGTTAGAATCATAGTTTAATTACAAGTGTAACTGAAAATGAGTGTTCGGACCCATTGAAATCAGGGGATTTATGATGTTAGGAAACATTAAGCTGTCCTTCCTAAATTTTGCTTCTTTATTCTTCTCTTGGACATACATATACTTATATGAACACATTAAAAATGTCTTTATGAAGAGAATACCACAATGTAAATTGTAAATTTACAGTTGCAAATGTCTGTAACTTTGAATGTAACTTTCATCCATAAGTGCAGCATTTGCAGATAAATAATAAAGCAATATGAGAATCAAGCACAACAAAATTATTCAAACAAGTAATTTGGAATATGATGGAACATTTAGAAGCAAATAATATGCTTTAATTTAAGTAATAAATGCTTAAATAGAAGCAAAGAAATTACTTGTGGTGAGTTTATAAAGCTGCTTGTGCTGTGAACTGGGTATCATCCCTTCATAACTTAGTTTCCTGCTTAGACTCAGGCGCATTCCTAAGACATCATAGTAGTTTTATGGGTCTTACTGCTTTGAGGTCAATGGAGCTATGTCAGAGGAAAAAGTGGTATAAAAATAGTAAAGATTTGCATCAATTTTGTATTCCTTGCATCTTGCTCTGCCTTCATAGTTAGCAAAACCCTGTAATAGTCATTGTAGCTGAGAACATACAAAACACTTAGGTCTGAATGTGAGTTGAAAGAGGGAACTAATAAGCAATGTAACTGCCATTTTATCAATCTGTAGATGTCCTCAGTCCCAAGTTTCAGCTTCGGATTTTGCATCGTTTCCTTTTAACACACTTTTGCATCATTTCCTTTTAACACTCTAATGTATAATTGTTACTGATTGATTTATCTAATAATTCTATGGTTCAGTTATGTCTGTGGAAATTTCATGTATGCCTGTCCTTTTTCAAGTAATATTTGGGAAGAGGGAAATGGAAAGTTTCAGTAATTGTTGATTGATTATAAGGGTTTCTGTACTACAGAGGGCATAAAAACTAATCCTGAAAGCATTCTTCACACAATAGATGAAATCTGTAAAATGCAGATTATTTATTTCATATGGCATGTGCTGGTTGCACATCAGAGACTTAGAGAATACATTTTTCTTTTAACCTTTACTGTGCACAGTTTGCTAGTGAACCCATTGGGTGTTGTCCATAGCTTGTAATAATTTTCAGGGTGCCATGTGTTTTTGCATATATATGAATATGTTGATGGATATATGGGTGGATTTGTGGGTCAGATGTCAAATAGTTCTTAATGCTTTTTTGTAGAACAGGTATTTTTAAATGTCTTTTTATTTATAAAATGGTTATTTGTCTATACCCTTTGTCTCTAGTCACAGTGCAGGAATTTAACATTATAGAATCACAGAATCATGGAAAGGTTAGGGTTGGAAGGGATCATCTAGTGAAGATCATCTAGTGCCAACCCCCTGCCATGGATGGGCAGGGACACCTCCCACCAGACCAGGTTGCTCAGAGCCCCGTCCAGCCTGGCCTTGAACACTGCCAGGGATGGGGCAGCCACAGCTTCCCTGGGCAGCCTCTTCCAGTGCCTCACCACCTGCATTGTGAGGAATTTCTTCCTAATATCTAATTTGAATCTGCCCTCCTTTAGTTTAAAACCATTCCCCTTGTCCTGTCACTACGCACCCTTGTAAAAAGCCCCTCTCCATCCTTTCTGTGGGCCCCTTCAGGTACTGCAAGGCTGCTGTAAGGTCACCTCCGAGCCTTCTCTTCTCTAGTGGAAGGTGTCCCGCCCATGGCAGGGGGGGCAGAACTAGGTGATCTTTAAGGTCCCTTCCAATCCAAACCATTCTATGATTCTATGAAATATCCACAAATAAAGCTGTTTCAATATTACTTCTTTTTTTAATTTGTTTTCCATGTTTCTTTTTTATTTCCATTTTTTCCCCAAATTAGTGTTTGACAGCAATAATTTCCACTGTTTTGTCAAACTATTGCTTCTGCAATGTGAAGATCTGAAAGGACTTCTTACAGCCAGCAAACTATTAATGTGTGTCAGTATAATTCAATATCGCACACATTTGACATTTCTCTGACATGATTTTTAAGCTCTCTTTCCTCCTTCTTTGCTAGTAACTTCAGGATCTTTTGTGTAATCAGCTTCCAAGATCCAGTGAAAGTCTGGACTATGAAAAGATTGAAAACTAGATTGGGCAAGTCTCTGAAAAATAGACTTTACTGTTTTGGTAAGAGGATGCAGCAGTGGACAACTAGTAACACTTAAACATAAATGTGTTTATCTATATGTCTGTATATATTTTCATACTTTTACACATTTTTTACAAAGATCATTGGTTCCAAGGTGTTTATAGTCTCTAACATGGAAGAAAGAGAAGATGCATGTAAGCAGTTCATGTAAGAGAGATTAGATAAATTATGCATGAAAGCAGAATGGGATGGATTTCTGGGAGAAATAGGCATTCAGGAAATATAATTCCAAGGAGATCGGAAAGAGGAAAAGTTCTTGCTAGGCAAGAAAAAGGAATCTTCCCCATCTTAAGAGATGTGGTGAATAATAAATTGGAAAGGGTAAGAGGGAAGAAAGAAATAATTGGTTGAAGAAGCAGCTGTAAAGACTGCAAAAAGCAGAGACAAGCAGAAAGCAGTTTAGTTGGTGTTACAAAGCTAATGGATTAACACATGGTATTACAAGAAATCATAATTATCCTCTACACTTAGAAATTCCTATAGCAGTGTACAATCAATGCAGGTATTTTCAGGGAAAATTACATGCGCAAAAAAAAATTACATAAGGGTAAGAGAGAGGAACCATGTTTTACGCAGTGAGTTCTGATCTGAAACACAGAGAAGTCAACAGCGCTGGACTACAAGTCAGGTCTCAGGTCAAGAAGCGAGTGAAACAGAGTTGATATATATTCAGGGTTTGGATGAGTTGGAAGATGGAGATGTAAATCGCAGTGAAAATGGACAGAAAAATCCTCCATAGTAATGACTCTGTGGTGGAAGTAGTAAGAACAACTTTAAGTGTATTGATAACAAGGAACAGAATAAACACTGAAAGTCTAAGCATGGCAGAAATGACGAGAGAAAATTAAAGGTGATACAGGGGTTGTGGTCCTAGAAGTTGAGGAGGATAAAAACCCATTAAGAAAGAGTCATTCAGAGCTAAAATCACACATTCAAATATGTGAATATCCTTGTGTGCAAGAGGAAGGAAAAGGTGGCTGGAAAGGAGCCTGTAAGAATATCATAGGTTTTATCAAATGTGAATTAATAGTAATATTTAACAAGAGACAAGCCATTAATAAATAGTTCTTAGCATATGCTTAAACCTTGGCTACCTTTAAAAGGGTTTGCTGATGAAGTTGTTTTGATGGTGCATTCTCCACCTGTACCTCCTCTGAATGGAGATAAAGCAATTACCAGCAAGAAGCTGATTTGAATATCATTTAAATCAGTTTCCTAAGTAGAAAAAGTTATACCAGTAGAAGACTTGTACTAGAATAATTGTATATATAGTAGGGTTTTCGCCTTTTTTAGTTATGTTACTTGCAAGTATAAAGGCTTTTCCCTTTGTATTCCTAAAACAGCTACACCAACAGAAGTTGTGAGTGTAGGCCACGCTTCACTGGCTTTGAGTGAAGCCACGGTGCTGAGGGAGATTTCCTGACAACTGTCTCCAA
The DNA here is from genome assembly GCA_000699545.1 of Podiceps cristatus. Classification (NCBI taxonomy): domain Eukaryota; kingdom Metazoa; phylum Chordata; class Aves; order Podicipediformes; family Podicipedidae; genus Podiceps; species Podiceps cristatus. The sequence continues at coordinate 5,111 of JMFS01022207.1, read as the reverse complement.
ATTCATTTGCATTCTTTTAATGGCAGTCATTAAGAGTAAGAGGTAACTATTTGTAATTGCATCAGCAGAAAAGCAGGTTGATAAAAATGGTAGTTCCACCCATGCTCTGGGGAGAACTATGTTTTTAATTCCTTTTAAGGAATTTTCTCTGTTCACAAGCAGATGCTTCAATTTATTGTAAGAAGAATAAAGCCCAGGTTGCTTTCACAGTCTGCACTTTTGTTCCTTGCCAGAAACGAGTCTAGTAGTGTACAAAAGTGAGTAGCAGCCTTGGATTTCATCACCAGGGTGGTAATCACACTCTGAACAGGTCGGTAAAATGAATGGCATCTAGCAAGATGTATGGGGTTTTTTTACTAGCTGGTACAAATATGAAAGTCTGTAGCGACTGAACATTAATCCGATTGTAGAGCTCTGGCAAATCACTCCCCTGTCTGCATAGTTGGTGTTTGTATTACACCTGTTGGTGACAACTACATATTTGTGGAATGGGTCATATTTGTGACAGCCAAAATTAAAGTGATCTGTGGGGCCTATGAAATCCTCCAGGGAATCAGGGAAAGCCTGTATTATGCTTAAAATGAGACCAAACCTGGTGTGTGAATCAGAATTCAGCTTTGGGCAGCTCCGAGGTTTTGATGTGAATCCTCTTTTAACAGCCTTTTTGGCTTACGCTAAGGGGCTGGTGGTACCTGGCAGACAGTGCTGCCCTTTTCAGCTTGATTTTGTTTGTAGTCCTTTGGGGAAAGGGCTAAAATATTCATAATATAACCTTTCTAAGCATTCTTGGTAGCATACTCAGAAATGTGGAAGGATTATTTGAGAGATGGTTTTCAGCATTCTGTTGCCCACAGAACCATGGCTAATCTTTCTAATCTTCTTTATCTAAGGTAATCTGTATATTCTATCCTCTCTGCATCTATGTTTCTTATGCTGAAAATGCAGTGACAGGGAGGTCTAAAATGCCTATTTTTGTTTCTTTCCAACAGCTGGCTGTCCAGACTCCTTGATTAAAGAGCTTCATCACTTCAGGATTCTAGGAGAAGAACAGGTGAGTTAGAATCTCAAAGGCAGCGTCTTAATGTCATGAAAGATAGACGCTAATGAGACAGTTCCATCTCTCTCCAGGGAGGCAGAGTGTATCTCATGACCCTCAATGACCTGAAGTGTGGGGGAAAAAAACATACAGGGGATATATGTGAGATATTTTTTTTTCATTCTATCCATCAGCTTTGACAGGTTATTAATTGGTACATCTGCTATCTGCCACAGCTTTTCGGCTTTCGACTACAGCAGTAAACAGGCTCTTTAAAACAGCAGATAGATAAACAATCTGACTAAGGCATTGATACTTACAGCTACTCACGAAATTGTCCATCTTTTTTTGCAGCCTTTTTTCTCTTTTAAAAGTGTATTTCTTATTCGTGATTATAGCTGTGCTTTGCACTCAGAAAACTATTTCTGTCAAGGGGTCTTAGAAAAGCATAGGTGAAGTACGCTTTACAACACTCACAAGATGGTCATAGTTATTATTTTGTCAATAATGAAATTAACGGACAGAGATGTTGAGAAAATGGCCTTAAATTTTGAGAGACAAGTTGAATTTTCAAATGCTTAATGCTTCTGAAATTCAAGTTCTTTGTCTCTGAAGTATCTCTCCTAATGTACTGGTTATAAAGCCTACCTGCCTGACAAAGAGTTGCAGATACTAGGGACCGAGGGCCTGAAAGCTCAGCAAGAGTGTGTTGTGCATGAGAATATCTGCGTCTTTTAGTGAACCTGGCACCAAGGGAATTGCATGAGGTTATATGAGGGCTGTGACAGAGGTGGGAGCAGTTCCTGAAATGTTAATTCAAAGTCTGATTTCTTAGGTTTTAGATCAGATTATATTGTCAAGAACACCCTGTTGCTTCTCCTTTCCCCGTCACTGTCCGTTTCCTTATTAGAGTTAGGGCTGCTGCTACGTTTTCTAGACTTCCAGTTTTCCTCCACCAGCCCCCTACTTCAGTCGTTGTAGAAAGTCAAAGCTAAATTCCTTGAGGACTCAGCTTTTCCTCAGCAAGAAAGCAGCGTGAAGGGGAGTGTGGGAGGGTTTGTCTGACAAGAATGGAAAAAAAGACTGGGAACAGCCTAGGCCAAAGGAGATACTGGAAGCAGGAATCTGGTGAGACTGAGGATTTAGGAAGAGGAAATAAAAGAAACTATGACTGGGATTGTTGGGGCCAAAAGACTGGTTAGAGCCAACTGACAAATAGAGAGCAGAGGTGAAGGTTGGGGACCCTGGAGAGGTGGGGCTGGCTGGTGAAAGAGGGTGGGAGCAGAAACCAGAATGACAGGGATAAGGGTCTGACAAGAAGATGGGGCAAAGAACTGGAAGAGACTGACCAAATATGGAAACTTGCTAAAGAGACTGGTAAATAAAGTAAGATCCGTAATGAGCTGCACGAGGAGGTGAAGCTAAGCGGAGTAGGAGGAGTGGGACAAAAGGAGACATTTGAAGGAAAAGTAGGGACCAGCTAAACCAAGAGACTGTTGAGTATGAGGGAGAGGGCTGAACCAGGCAGGCTTTGATAGCTGCACTGGCAGGGCTCTGAGGGTGGAGTTGTAGACCTCAGCCTTGCTAATGACTGCTGACGGAGCAATATAATTTAATTGGTGGACTTTATATTTTTTCTGTTTGCTTTTTGGAAAAGGAAGTGGTAGGCGTAAATATGAAGAGTTAAGAGTGCAAATGAAGAATTCAGACATTAGGAAATATCAGATTTAAGATTATTTATGTAATCTTAATACTGTCTTTGTTCCACTCACCTACCCTTACACCTTTGCACTAAGAGAGTATTAAATTATATGATCATATACAAACTTCACAATTAGGATGAGGTAAGCCACAAGGAACCAGAAAAGAAAAGATAATTAATTTCTGTCCAATTAAGGGAAGTCTTGAAGAGAGTGGAGAAGTTTGATAAGGAAAGCCCTACTAATCAAATAAATACAGTATTTTTGCCAATTGGCATAGTTTTGGTATTCTTTTGGACTTTCATAATGAAATTACTCTTTCTATTGAATACACCTGAAGAGATAAAAAGTTTTTTGTCATCATGCATTAGAGTCATAAAACTAGGCAGATGGAAAGTTGGTTTGTAGAATGTGTCTGACCTAAAAACATTTGCCTTTCTCTGAAACTGGCAACATTAACAGGTTATTTGAGTACAGTGGTTATCATCACGTTCTTAACTAATATCTTTGCAAGCAGCAAACATTGCCAAGAGGTTTGAATTATTCCATAAGCCCATACAAGCGTAAAGAATATTGCAATTATATTCTGTCCCTACAAAAGTATTGTTAATCATGAGTCTACTGATGACCACAGTAGCTCTTGCTTGAACTCAGCACACACTTTGACAGTTAGCAAGAAGTTGGTGCAAAACCAAGGTAAAAAAAAAATGCATCTAAATGAAAAAAAGAAAGGAATTTGGGGCAAAGTCCTTCTTCCTGTGGCTATCTATTTCTTATATTTATTTAGCTATATATTTGCTTTTAAAAAAGAGCGAAAGTGTGTCTTTTTCTGTTACGATGCATACAAGGTAGAAAAAATCCTAATTAATTATAACACTGTTTTATTCAGACAGCTTACAATTTCAGTATCATCAACCAACATATATAATATTCCACTCCAAGCAATAGTCAAAGAATAATAGGGACATGCTACTGCTTCATGTCCAATCTTGATTGATTTTTAAAATGCTTATGTATTTAAGGCCAGATTATGGAAGCAGAATGGACTATTGTGATAATCTGTTCTGATCTACTTTAGAATACACATTACATGACTTTCCTGGATTAATTCTTGTTTAAAATGTAGTATATTGCCTAGAAAAACATCCATTCTTTGTTTACGAATCATTTGCAGACATTTGATCCTGTTATACTTCTCAGTAGTGAAAGACAAAAAAATTCCCAGCCTCTTTTCTTTCCACCACTCTGCCAACACCAGTATGCTCCCTACATCGTGTATCTCCCACTTCTCAGTGTCCAGATCTTTTACATTTCCAGTTCCCTTTGTCCCGTCACAAGGCAATAGGTCATAATAAAAAATGACTTACACCTACCGATGGACTTCAGAAAAATCCACCTTACCCCTGAAACAAGACTTAAAAAATTACTTAGCAAAAGGGAGTCTGTCTGTCAGTCAGACTGTCAGCTAAAAATCTTTCAGACAGAATGAAGGAACGTTTTACTTTAAAGTGAACTTTCCCCCTGGAACTTGTGGATTCCAGATAAACCAGTGGCTGCCCAGTAAGGAAGATAATTTCCCTTCTAGAGACATCTAAGAGGTGCCTTAGTGCTTTTGGACATGCATGGACACAGCTCAGATTCAGCTCAGTCTCTCACACTGCTTCCCAGACAGAAATTAGATTCTGAAATTTAGGGTAATAGTTTGTTCCTAGAAAAGTAACCTAGTTTACAAACAGTTCAGATACCCCCAGAGCATAAACCTCACTGTCCATGTTACATGTTCATTACTTCCTCTTCTCAAATTGTTGCAAGTTTTATCACTGATGTTCTATGTTCTTGGTTTTCTTCCAAGTCATCGATAAAAATTTTAGGTGGCATAAGGCCAAGAGTCAATACCTTAGAGTCAGTACCTTCAGGAACTTTTTGGAAACACACCTGCTTAATAACGATTGTTCATTTACAGTTGTATTTTAGACATGCCAGAGAGCTAAGTTTTCATCCTTTTAATATAGATCATGTTAATTTTGTATTACTCTACTTACTTAATCAAAAGTAGTTGCATCTAAATGAAAAAATTTTGAAAAAAAATTTTGAAAAAAAAAAATTTTGTTCATTGAGTATTTCTGTAAATACTGACCATATATAATTGACATTGATGTTATTAAAAGAGAAAGGTTTTGAGAGGCTTGCAGGATCAAACCATTCAAACCCACGTCTCCCTGTCTATCTGTCCAAATAAAATGTTTCTTTATCTAAACGTAAGCATTGAAGGAAAATTAATGTTGAGAAAAAAACAGCTTTGTGTTTTAGCTTGACTTGAAAAGTTAAACTTGAAGAGTTTAACTTTTCGGCGAAGCCACCGAGGAGAAGGTCTC